>APFE031008127.1:20794-125554 GCA_000404065.3 Pinus taeda | reverse complement strand
AAGTTGAACGACAGCAGAGGACTTATACCTTTCTGGCTACCTTCTTCTCGCGCTGATCTTCCTCAACACCGTAGTTTGTGGCTCTTCATCTTCTAATTCCTCCTCTGCCACAGAGTCTGATTCTTCCTCCTTTAGTTCAAACTCTATCTTCACAGGTTCCTTTGGTTGGACTTCATGTTTAATAACATCTTTCACCTCTCTGAACACCACATCTCGACTGTACGCAACCTTCCTTGTTACTGGGTTCCAAAGCTTATAACCCTTTAAACATCCTTATACCCAATAAAGATGCACTTTTCAGATTTACTATCCAACTTGGTTCATTTCTCCTTTGGAACATGTACATATGCATCACATCCAAATACCCTTAGAAGTGAAAGAGAGGGTTTCTTACCAGTCCATACCTCTTGTGGAGTCTTATCCTCCAAAATTGATGAAGGTGACCTGTTGACTAGGTAACATGCAGTATCCACTACCTCTGCCCAGAATTCCTATCCTTACCCGGCACCACTGAGTATGCTTCTTGCCCTTTCTATCAACGTCTTGTTCATTTTTTCTGCAACTCCATTTTTCCGAGGTGTATATGGAGTAGTCTTTTGTCGTGCTATACCACACTTATTATAGAATTCTTCAAATTCTTTAGCGCAAAACTCTCCACCATTATCTGTCCTCAACATCTTTATCTTCTTCTCTGTTTGGTTTTCCACTAGAGCCTTAAATTCTTTAAACTTGTCAAAGACTTCAGATTTCTTCTTAAGGAAATATATCCATGTATTCCTTGAGAAGTCATCTATAAATGATACATAGTACACAAAATTACCCAGTGTTGGAACCTTCACAAGTCCAAACACATCACTGTGCACAAGCTTTAATATATGTTTCGCCCTCTTACCACCAGAGGGGAAACTCACCCGATTTTGCTTCGCATATACACAATTTTCACAGAAGTCAAAATCTAGAGAGTTATTACTCATACCATCTACCTCACCTTTACCATGAAGTATTTGAATGCCCTTCTCTCCAATATGTCCAAGCCTTTGATGCCACAACATGGTCTTTTCTCCAGGGAACAGTAGATTTTCTACTCCACTTTCAGGAACCATAGGACTGTTGCACCCATCAACAACAATGCTACCTTATAGCTTGTACAGAGTTCCAATCCGCTCCCTACATCAATACCAGTGCTCCCCAAACCATCTTGCAGATATCCTTCTCGAACACTTTTTTTACACTTGCATCATCCAACTTGCTAACAAAAATCAGATTTCTGGCAAATGCAGGAATATGCAGAACACCCGGAAGTGTCATGACCCTTCCACCTTGCAGCTTCAACTTTACTTTTCCATGACCAATGATTCTAGCCTTCCTGTCATCCCCCAAGAAGACATCACCACCATCATATTTCTCATACTCACAGAACCACTCTCTATGGGGAGTGAAGTGAAAGGATGCACCTGAGTCAATCAACCATGCCTCATGATATACATGTGTACTTGAAGAATCCAAGTACACATCCCCACCTTCATCTGAGGTATTTTTCACCTTTGTAGAAGGATCCTCATCAGATCCCTTTCCTTTGTCGGGAGCTTTAGATTTACATTCCCTTTTAAAGTGGCCTTCCTTTCCGCATTTCCAGCACACCACCTTTAAATGTTTTCCTGGAGATTTAGATCTCCCTCTAGATTTAGATCTCCCACTCGATGACTTATTTTTGTTTCTGTATTGGGACCATCCTCGTACAGATAAGGAATCACCATTTTGGCTCTCCATATTTTTCTGTCTCATCTCCTTTGTCAGCAAGGCTGAGACTATTTCATCAAACTGTAAGGCAGTTGCATTGCTACCTATCAAAATAACCAGACTATCCTACGAATCTGGTAGAGAACATAAAAAATTGATGCACTTATCTTCATCTGAAATTTTAATATCAAAAGATGCTAACTGACTTACCACAGTGTTAAATGCTTTCAGATGCTCTGTCATCGAGTCTCCATCTTTCATCCTCAGGCTATACAACTTTTTCCGTAGGAACAATTTATTCACCAAAGACTTAGATTGGTACAAAGTCCCTAACTTGTTCCACAAAGCCTTCGTCGTAGCTTCCCCTGATACATTCAACAATACTGATTCTGAGACACACAATCATATTGTGCTTTTTTCCTTCCAATCCAACTTCTTCCATTCTTCATCGGACACTCCCATTGGTTTAGTACCCATATCTACTGCAATCCACTGATCTTTATCCACCAACAAATCCTCCATCTTGAGTTTCCACAACTCAAAACTCTGACCATTAAATTTCTCGATCTCTATCTTTCCACTGCTCGCCATCTTCTTTTACCACCAGAATCAATCTCGCGGATCTCCCACTAAACAGGGTCTACCACAGGCCCGAGCGAAACCCCTCAGCAACAAAGGCATCCCCTTGAAGCTAAATCTGCTTTGATACCAAATGTAGGTTTTAACACTGTACAGAAATTACCTGCATACGAATTCTAAAACACAAAAAATAAACAATGTGAAATCATAACACATAGAACACATATACACAAATATTTTCTCCCGGATCTCAAAGCTGGGACTACTAGCTTGATTTTTCATTATGTTCCTTTCAATGTTACAATACATATTTATACATGCCGAAGCATCCAATTCCATGGAATGAAAACCATCGTGTCCAAAAACATGTGCGAAAATCATGCACAAAACCATAGGTGGGTTTGCCCAACCTAACATAGGGTCCAAAATCAAAATTTTCCGGGGCGCTGCCTCAGACCCCATAAAGTGGGGTTATAGGTATACCTCAAACCCCTTGTGATTCCCCCCCTGCTATATAGCCGACGCAACGAAGGGGCTGCTCCACCCACCCTCTAACCCCATGGTTAACTACGTGGGTTAGTTGTGGAAAGAATATAACACAACCCAACAATCTAGCTGCTCCTCCAAAGAGATGTACTAGCTTTGTGCAGTGGAGAAGCCAAGGTGCATTACAATATTGTCCAAGTCTTCTTCAAGATAGTCTTAGTAGAAGCTTGGCTAACCAAAATCCTATACAATGAGTTATGAGGTAATATTTATAGCAAAGGGTGGGGTGACCCTTGACATTCCCCTTTGTGACAATTCAACTACCCTCATGAATCTTCACCTACTCTATGATTGTTACATCCAACCATTGACAGTTGACTTACACTTGACATGACTCAACATTACAATACACATGTACTCATGTGAGACAACATGGCTTGAGCAAGCCTTGCAAAACATCATTGACACTGGGTCTGCTGCGATGAGACCAAATCTTTGACATGCTTGTGATGGTGAAGTTGGTAAGCTGATGCCAAGCTTGGTCATCCGTGATGGTGTGCATGTACCTCATGGTGACATAATGTTGAAGCAAACTCTTGCCTTCGTTGCAACTGGTGCATTGGTTTGGCTCATTCATCCAACTCATATGCTAACATGCGCATGTTTTTCTTGGGTACGGTTGAATCGGAAACACAGTGATGCACAGTGTCCGTGTTGAAATTCAAGTGTGTGTTGATGGTCATGTGCATTAACTTGTTGAAGTGCATGTTCAACCCCAGTTGGACTTGCTTCTTGTCTTAACCTTGGTGAGTGTGTTGAATAGGTTGGATTGCATGTGGGCACTCAACGACATGCATGTTGTTGGATCTTTTGCACGCGATCAACAACACTGTTCACCATGTTTTCTCTATGTCAGCTGCTGGGATGGATCTTTAAATTGTACTGGCATAGTTTCATCCGCGAGTGCATGTTGTGCCCACTGTTGTTCATGTTCTTGCTGCAACTCATTGGACTGTCTATGCAGCGTCATGTTCTTCTTGGGTTGTTGCTTCAGCACGTCCAACTCCTTCTTTATTCCATTCTCTCTCTTTGGACGATCTTCATGTCACGTCTTCACCTTATAGATGAAGCCTCCAAAGTTACTTTCATCATCAATGGATCTTCTTGAGCTTGCAACCTTGTTTCACCTTCGTGTTTTCAACAACCCTCCTCTTGCATTCGTTGCATTTGGTATGTTGTCTTCAACTACTATTCATGATGTTGCTCATTGTGATGTTGCTGCTGTCATATATTGATGTCTTTGTCTATGAACAACTTGAATTATTCGTGGGTAGGCAAATCAATAGACACTTGATCAACTTCATCCCCAAGTGTGCTCTGAACGGTATCTTCGTCTCTGCTCTCTTGGAAACCATTGTACATGCACTGCTGAGATGCAGATGAACACCTGGGATAGTTGGAGACATGGCAACACTCATGGTAAGCAATCTATCAGTCGAAAACCAAAATGAACATGAGAACTGACTTGCAACATACCTCGGTGCATGATCATGAAGATTGCATAATTTCGGTTGGGAGGTCGGGAGACATTCTGCCAAGACTACACAAAGCATAATCTGGGTTGTTGGGAGATTGGCTAACTGCTAGAACTATGCAATGCACAGTCCATTCTGGCTGCTGACTGTTGGGAAGGACTACTAGCCCAAGGGCAGATTTGTGAATTACTTAAGCCAAGCAGCCATTGTCCTCTAGAAATGTGAAAAATAGTCTTGAAGGCCATTGTTGGGTAGGAATGCACAAATCTAGAGAGGAAGATGAGCCTTTCTTTCCAAGATTGCACAATGCAACCTTGGTGAAAGCAAAGCCCGAGCTAAGGTTGCCCTGACTCGTCGATGAGAAACTGAAAGCAAGTAAGTGAGTGAATGCATGGTGACACTAAGTGATAGCAAAAGTGATAAACAGTGCATGCAAAACATGAATGGAAGATTCAACAAACAGATCAACATGCATGTGGGTGGGGTCATTCACTGATTGGGCGAACGTCTGTGCAAAATAGTTTCATGCATGCGACATCAGTGAGATAGCAACAAAAACTGAAACAGAGCTAATACAAGCTATTATATATGTAAATGACAACAAGCATTCAAATAAATAAAGAAAACATTACTCCCACAAGAAAAAACACAAGAAGCAACAGAAATGCAGCACAAGGCATGGGAAGCAGGATTATCCCAAAACAGTTGAGTTGAATGTGTCGACTACTCCTAGATGTGATGTGGGATTTCAAAGCTACAAGGTTGATGTGAGGAATGAGCTATACAACATCTGGTTGATGATTTTTTATAAAATTGAGGTTGTGAAGAGCACGCCATGAATCTAGGGGAAGCAGCACTTAGTTGGAGGTTTCAAAATTTATCCTTGCATGTAACCTCAAACTACTAAACATAGAGCCTTGAAACAAGGGATGCCTTTGCATGTTGTCTCTTGCTATTCTTGAAAGAGCAAGTCATACATGCATATAAGTCAAGTTTCCTCATTCCCTAGTGGAACTGGTCAACCAGAATATCCATCCATGCAAGTGCTCAATTTACTAGGGAAAATGCACATTCTTGGCTGGGAGCTGGGCTGACTACCCAAGATGTTTGCACAATTTCTAGGTAGAGCAACTGAATGTTGCCCAGATTTGCACACATCCTGGGCTGAACAACCTGCTACTAGGAAAATTTGTGCAAATCCTGCTAGGAGGGTTAGCTCTCAGGATTTCACAATCCTTGAGCCCAGGAGGCTGTCAGAGAGGATTGTGCAATTTCTGGAGGGAAGGCTGGTTTCCCTCCAAATATGCACAATTTTCAAGGGGAAGCTACTCAGCTTGTAGCTGGACCAAGTCTGGGTGAGTAGCTTGTGAAGGGAAAAGATCAAACTATGATCAATAGGCTGCCTTTGAGCAAGAAAGACATTGAAGCTTGAGGACTTGACGAAGCAATGCAAGCTGCTATGAAGGTTGGTAGGGAGGCTCGAAAACAGGCTAAGGAAAAATTTCGGAGGGTGGTTGTAGCTACTGTTAGGACTCCATATTGTCTACTTTTGACCTCATATTTTGTTAAGATATTACCATTTTTAGCCCATAAGTAGAAACCCTTGATATCATTTTGACCTCATCATTCTAAGGTATGAAGTAACTCTCCTCATTTGCTATATGTTTAATTATTCAACACATATTCATGTTATCTTTACAATTAATCTTTGGAAATTGGCTAAGTCGCTGACAATTGATTGGAACTGTTCAAAGTCCACAGAATTGTAATTCACAGTTGCTGCAACACCAGAAACAACAACTGTGCAATTGCTGCAACACCAGAAATAGCAATTGACTAAAGTAGGAAAAGTCTTAATTTGAAAAGGATGAAACAGTAATTGTCGAGCTGGGTAATGAAGATGGCAGAACTATACTTGGCCGATGATGATATAGCACGATCAGCCAAACTTAGTCGCAGATGCTGGAACAACATGAAGAGCTTTAAGGAACAGTTTAGATTCACCAAATCGACAACAACAACGGAATAGCCAAGAATAGCACAAGGACCCCGAGGAGATAGACGAAGACTACCAGTTTTGCAACAGCGGAAGGATCTAATTAAACAAAGGACGACAAAGATATACATTGTTGTAACAGTATGCTGTAAAAGGAATTAATTTCCTATTTTTTGTACAGAAGAATCAAACTGAATGAATAATGACAATCTATTGTAATAGATGTCTCCTCTATAAATAGGAGACATCTACAGTTGAAAGCTAGCAAGTGATAACGGAAGTATTGTAGTGCAGAGAGTCTGAACTCATGTTGTAATTGGACTTTTTGGCAGATGAATAAAACATTGTTCTGAGCATTTTAACTTAGCATCTGTGTTCAGGGGAATCTTGTGAGAGGGACAGGGCCCACCTTCTTCACAAGATTCACCCATTTCTTTCCTGTTAAGTGTGTGTGTGATTTTTGTAGATTTTTAGCCTTGCTTATGATATTTCCTTTTTGCTGATACGCTGTTTCCTTGATCGATTGGCGCTGTGAGAAGTGTGTCATCGGTGATTAGGATTTTTCAGTGTGTATTGGCGAATGGTCACAGAGGCAGGTGCTGAACATCCTTATTCTGAGGACAGGGTCCTGGTCCTCTGTTACAAACGGCCATCATTTCTTTCTGCAGATTTGTTACCATTAATCAATTTCATTTTTGCAATAGCTTACGACTGCTGTAACACAGAGTAAGGGTTGATAGGAAGTAGATCTGTTTGTACTACAACCTTTAATGATTTTAGAATTGAGTTCATATAGTACGAGGTCACCTTTGAAACAAAAGGACTTTCCCGGGTTGGAAATTTAATGTGGTACTCGACTGTTTAATCAATAAACAATTCGAGCAGCCAACATTTTGGCGCCGTTGCCGGGGAAGGCGACTAAAAGATTTTAAAGACATTAATGATTTTCCTTTAGAATAACAGGTGCATGAGAGGACGCAAGAAGGCTAACTTCACAGGCGGTAAGGGCACAGGAGGAGGAAGAAAATCTTTCATTGACGAGATCATTTCAAAGGCCGAGACATCCCAGAGAACAAGTTCCCGAAGACCTCAGATCCAGTATTCCTCCCAAACAGATCACCAGACGGAGGAAGTACTAGGACCTAAAAGGAAGCTGGAAACACCAAAGCACGTTGAGGAACCAGTAGAAGAACCTGAAGAAATAGAAGATACTGAAGACAGAGCAAGCGATTCAGGGAAAAGCATAATGGACGATAACAGAGCAGAAGGAAGGGGGGAAAATTCACTCTCCATCTTGGAATTTCCTATTGGGGATCTCCCAAGAGGAGCAATCCCTATGAAGAATATTCCACCTGCAGCATTGCCTAATTTTCATGGGTTATCCTCTGAAGATCCTGATGAGTTCCTCTTTGAATTTGATATACTGTGTAGGAGTTATGATTATTTAACTCCTGCTCAGAGGTTAAAACTGTTTCCAGCAACACTGAAAGGGAACGCGTTAAGATGGTTTATGAGCTTAGGGGCTCAGGTAATCACTACATGGGATCAGATGAAAGAAATTTTTCTGACTAAATATCAGGATTACTGTCGAACAAGAGAAAGGAAGGAAGAATTGTTTAAAATGGTCTAGAAAGAGGACGAGAAACTGGAGGACTTTGTAGAGAGACTGCAGTATAATCTGCAACGATCAGATCATCCGACTATGAGTAAGGATATTCTGAAGACAATACTGCTAAAAGGATTACGAGATGACTGCCTGGATATGCTAAATATGCTTGGAAAAGGGGATATTTCCAAAGAACCATTTGATGAGATTATCAACCTCTATATGAGGTGTTCCAGAGGAGTAGCAAGCAGATCTAAAAGCAGGGACAATACATACTCAAGAGTCCAGAAATCAGCAAGTGGAGGAGCAACACGAGCCGAAATAGGTAATTTGCTTGAAGAATTTAAAACCGAAATGTTAAGCTCTTTTGCTTCACAAATTGATGCTCTACAGGTTAAAAAGAAACAGGCAGAAGCAGAAGCTGCTCTGGCTATTTTTTTCTCCAAATGCAGAGGGAAGCACCCACTGAGGGAATGCCCATTGGATAAGGTACCAATTTGTACCATTTGTGAAAAGGATCATGAGACTCAGCAATGCCCTTCTTTGCCAGGAATAAAGGCAGCACTGCAATCAATTGAAGAAGAAGCTAAAGCAGTGTACCTAATGACACAGAGGAGGCAATGGCCACAAAGACAAGGTATGAGTTCTAACACATCATTTAGCCGTTGGAATAATCACTCTCCTTTTCAAACAAATTACCTACCCATGAATCAAATGGAATACCCACCCTTTAATCCAATGCAATTTCCACCTATGCAGCAACCAAATGCTCCTTTTACCGACCCTACTATGTGGAATCCTTGGACTCTCAGCAACCTTATTTCAATCAATGGAACCCAAATTGGACAGCCCAATAGATTCCATTTCCTCAACACCAACAATCTCTTTCCTTACCATCTAATGCTCTGCAAAATAACTAGTCAATCAGACCCCAACTGCCTGTGCAACCTAACCCCAACCCAAACAATAATAAAGCTCTGCAGCTAATTGATATTCAAATCCAGCCTGTCTCCCCTATGCAATGTAATGACATCCATTTACATGCTTGGAGGATAGTTGAACCCATCATTGATGACATTACTGACTCTGAAAAAGAGGAAACTAGAAAGGAAAAGTCATCTAACAACAATGCTGAAACGGTTGAATCATCTTCTAACAAGACTGCCCAAACAGCAGAGGCACCCTTTCCTGAACGACTGGCTCTTACTAAAACATTTGAGCCACCTGCTTTTAACCTTTTAGGAGAACTGCAGAATTTATATGTCAAAATTCCGTTATTGCAAGCACTAGAGATGTTCCTATTTATGCTAGAACTGTTAGGGATATCTGTATTAAAAAGTCTGGAAGAAAAGCTAAGGAACCCCTCACAGTTCATGTGATGGGAGAAATGACTGCTTTGATGACAGAAAAAGACCCTCCTGTGAAATATGGTGACCCTGGTCACCCTACAGTAATAGTTCAGGTTGGTAAAACCTTTGTCTCTAAAGTTCTAGTAGATCTAGGTGCTGCAATAAACATTATGACACTCGAAACAACACAATTACTGCAGTTGAAACATTTAATTAGGGAAACTCCAACCATCCTAGAGCTGGCTGACCGCTCTACAATTAAACCTGAAGGAGTCACTGAAGACCTGGTAATTTCCGTAGAATCTTGGAATTACCCAGTCGACTTTGTGGTGTTACAAACTAAAACAAAGTTGGGGGGTCATCCACTGATTCTAGGAAGACCTTGGCTGGCTACAGCAGATGCTTTCATCAGCTGTAGGTCTGGATCAATGACAATATCTAATGGGCAAGAAACCAAACAGCTGACTCTTTATCCTCATGCCACACCCATGATTAATAACGACAATTCAGTATGGTTAGATTATGAGGATGAGGAAACCCAACCTATTTTAACTGTCGGACAAGCTTTAACTTTCAAAGACTCAACTGAAGATGAACTAATTAGCAACTTTATTTCTAAACCTTCTTCGGTTAGTCAAGAAATACACAATCACTTCACTGCAATCTTGGAATCTGAATTCCAGCACAACCTTGAAACTGAAAATCTACCTCATACATTAGCTGGCAGCCCCTCCAAAAGTATAACAGTAGAAATCGAGCCAGGTAAAACGTTAAATATAACTCCTAATCTAACAGATGATAAAAAACAACAGTTAATGAAGCTACTCCGTGAAAGTAAAGAGGCATTCGCATGGGATTATACAGACATGAAGGGGATTTCTCCTAAACTATGCACTCACCGCATTTATATTAAAGAAGGATCCCGCCCAGTTTGTCAACCCCAACGACGAATGAATCCCAATTTAAGGGAAATAGTAAAAGAAGAACTTCAAAAATTGTTGAATGCATGATTTATATACCCCATATCTGATAGTGAATGGGTTTCTCCACTAGTAATTGTACCCAAGAAAAATGGGAAATGGCGAGTATGTGTGGACTATAGGGCCCTAAATAAGGCCACCCAGAAAGACCGTTTCCCTTTACCATTCATTGACCAGGTATTAGATAACTTGGAAGGTAAGAAATTCTTTTCCTTTTTGGATGGATTTAGCGGATATAATCAGATAAAGATTGCACCCCAGGATCAGGACAAAACCACTTTTACTAGCCCTTGGGGGACCTTTGCTTATAGGGTTCTTCCATTTGGGCTATGTAATGCCCCAACAACATTTCAAAGAGCGGTGATAGGGATCTTTTCTGATATGATAAATGATTCTTTAGAAATATTCATGGACGACTTTACTCCTTATGGCACAACCTTTGAGGATGCCCTACAGAACCTTGAAAAAGTACTTAAGCGATGTATAGAAGCACATCTTGCCTTAAGTACTGAAAAATTCCATATGATGATGAATGAAGGTATTGTATTGGGTCACTTCGTTTCATTTTTAAGAATTCAAGTCGATCCAGCTAAAATACAGGTAATTTTGATCCTCCCTATCCCCAAAACCCAAACTGTTGTGAGACGTTTCTTAGGACATGCCGGGTATTATAGAAGATTTATCAAGAACTTTTCTAAAATAGCTTCTCCTCTGTTTGTGTTACTAACGAACAATGTTGAATTTAAGTGGGCTGATGATTGTGAAAAAGCATTCGATGAACTTAAACATCAGTTGTCTACAGCTCCCATTTTGAGAGGACCTGATTGGGCACTCCCCTTTCATATATCCTCTGTTGCCTCAGACACTGCCATTGGAGTTGTCCTGGGACAGGAAGAAAACAATCTTCCCTATGCCATTTATTTTATTAGTAAAAACATGACTCTCGCAGAACTTAATTATACAGTTACTGAGAAAGAATTCCTAGCAGTTATTTATGCTATCAATAAATTTCGGCATTACATTACTGGTTATACTACTTTTGTGCATACTGACCACTCGGCCATTAAATACTTAATGAACAAATCAGTTACAAATGCTCGAGTCACTAGATGGTTACTGTTGTTACAAGAATTTGATATCACAATTGTAGATCAACCAGGAAAAGAAAATGTAGTTGTTGATTTCCTTTCTCGGTTAAAAACTAATGAAAATATTCCAGTAGATGATTCTTTTCCAGATGAGTATTTATTTGCAGTATCTGCTCACTCACCTTGGTATACAGACATTGCTAACTACTTAGTTGCAGGAAAATTACCATCACACCTATCGCATAGAGAAAAAAGGAAAATTATTCAGCAGAGCGGGCTAGTGACAGCTGGATAAAGCGGGCTGTCTTGTTTCACAAGGACTCGAATCAGGAGATCCGGAGATGCATTGGCGAAGATCAAATTTATGATGTATTGAAAGCTTGCCACGATGGCCCTTGTGGAGGAAATTTCGCAGACAAAAGAACAGCACACAAGGTTCTCAGGATGGGATACTACTGGCCCTCAATCTTCAAAGATGCAAAGAAATATGTCAAGGCCTACGATAGCTGTCAAAGAATGGGCCAGCCTAATCACAGGGATGAAATGCCACTCAATCCACAGGTAATTCTTGAACCATTTGAAAGATGGGCACTAGATTTTATAGGTCCCATTAATCCTCCGTCCAATCAAAGAGTTTACATACTAGTATGCACGGATTACATGACTAAGTGGGTAGAGGCTAAGGCACTCATCAAAGCTAATGAAGAATCAATATTAACATTTTTATTTGAAGAAATCTTCGTTAGGTTTGGACTGCGTAGGGAACTAGTCACTGATGGAGGACCTCCTTTTAACTCTCATGGCTTTAAAGACACATTGCAGAAATACCATATTAAGCATAAAATGAACACACCTTATCACCCCCAGTCAAATGGGCAGGTGGAAAGTACTGATGCAGGAGCATCTAGAACATCTTCAGTTGTAAATATGGAATAAAAAGGGGGGTGTGATTATTTTATATATTTTGTTATTTTTAATAAAATAGGGAGTGTTTTTAGGCTTAAAAGCAATAGATGTGGATAAGGAAGGCTTTTCTATTTTAGAATAGGGAAAAAGATGGGAAAAAGCCTCAAGATGCTTTTGCCATATGTATGCATTGCATGTAGACACTTAGAGCTTTTAGTTGAGTTGATTCTAGATCATGTTATTTTATAAATTAGGATTCTCAAAGACATCAGGATCCAAAGATCAGAGAGGTAGGGAGTGGAAGAGGTTTCTGGTTTGGGGCCTTTGGGCCAGTTTGTAAGGCCATTCAATTCTTAATTATCTGCCAACACAGTTTGTAAGTAATTTTGTCTTTATTTTAAATTATATTATATATATATATATATATATATATATATATATATATATATTAATAGATTGGATGATTGTGGAAGTTGTATAACTGGAAGGATGAATGCATGTGAATTATTTGAATTGAATTGGCCATTGGGGTTATTTAGCTGAGATGTATTTTGCAAGTGAAGAGATCCTGGGTATTGCAGGCTTGGCTTGCATCAGGTGATAGGTATTGCAGGCCAGCCTTGCGTCAAGTGGTATCAGAGCAGGAACAAATTTCTTTGAAGGTTCAAGTGTTTTTGTTAAGTTAATTGCATGTGATGATTTTTGGGACTGATGAATATTGATTTACAGGAATAGTGAAGGAATCTCAGCGGGAGGAAGGAGAAGTGAATGTGGCAGAACCGAAAGATTCAACAGAGGTTGAATAAAGTTGCAGATGAGGGAAGCCTACATGAGCAATGGAGGATGCTCAAAAGGTTCCAGCAGAGGAACTATGATTACCAAAAGACCAGATCCGGAGGGAAGGATTGGTGAGGTAAGTGGCAGCAAGAGAGCTTGCTGTGGCAGAGGCTTCATGCAACACATAGGTGAAGAACTTATGGCGATGGAGAAGGCTACTAAAAGTCATAAAGGAGAAAGCAGAGGTTCAAAAAGAAGCCACAGAGATGAGATGACTACAGGAGTTCGAGAAAGAAAGATTGCAGAAATAAAGGCACAGTTACAGGTACTGGAAGAACGGCTGTAGGAGCAGGAAAAGCAGAAAGGAAAATGGATCTTTCCACTGAAGGGAAAGAGAGTGATCTGGCAACAATTGCAAAGGAGGTTGAGGCAAATTCTGATTGCCTTGTTGAGAAAGGGACTTAGAGTTCTTGCGCTAGAGTTGGAGGTTGAAAATCACACATGCAGATATATTAAAAGGAAAGTGTTGAAGGAAGAAGTGAGGACTAAAAAGACTTGCAATTTAAAAACTGATGAGTTGTGTATGTTTGCAGGTGCAGAGGAGGTAACAGTTGATACTGAAAGTTTATGTATGAATGCAAGCGATGATGAGGTGCTTCAACAATGTTACAGAGAAATTCCTTTGTTGGAATATTGGTTGGAGAATCCACAGTATGACAGGGAGATTGCAGAAGAAAGAGGCCAGTGCAGTGAACCAGAAGAAAAAGTTGCAGATGAAGTTGCAGATGAAATTGCAGATGAAATTGCAGGTGATGAGCCAAAGCATGTTGCAGAGGGGCAGGAAGTTTGGGAGGCAGCAACATCTATGGCGACAGCAGCAGCAACATCCATAGTGACAGCTCAGACCACAGTGATAGCAGCAGAAGAGGCACTGAAGCCTTATGATTTTTATTCTAACCCTTCCACCTTGCAGCTTCAACTTTACTTTTCCATGACCAATGATTCTAGCCTTCCTGTCATCCCCCAAGAAGACATCACCACCATCATATTTCTCATATTCACAGAACCACTCTCTATGGGGAGCGAAGTGAAAGGATGCACCTGAGTCAATCAACCACGCCTCATGATCTACATGTGTACTTGAACAAGCCAAGTACACATCCATACCTTCATCTGAGGTGGTTTTCGCCTCTGTAGAAGGAGCATCATCATATCCCTTTCCTTTGTCAAGAGCTTTAGATTTACAATCCATTTTGTAGTGCCCTTCCTTTCCACATTTCCAGCACACCACCTTTACAGGGTTTCCTGGAGATTTAGATCTCCCACTTGATGACTTATTTTTGTTTCTGTTCTGGGACCATCCTCATACAGACATGGCATCACCATTTTGGCTCTCCATATTTTTCCATCTCATCTCCTCTGTCAGCAAGGATGAGACTATTTCATCAAACGGCAAGGCATTTGCATTGCTAACTATGGAAATAACCAGACTATCCCACGAATCTGGTAGAGAACACAACAAACTGATGCACTTATCTTCATCTAAAATTTTAATATCAACAGATAATAACTGACTTACCACAGTATTAAATGCGTTCAAATGTTCTGTCACTGAGTCTCCATCTTTCATCCTCAGGTTATATAGCTTTTTTCATAGGAACAATTTTTTCACCAGAGACTTAGTTTGGTACAAAGTCCCTAACTTGTCCCACAAAGCCTTTGCCATAGCTTCTCTTGATACATTCAGAAATATTGAATCTGAGACACACAATCGTATTGTTCTCTTAGCCTTCCTATCCAAATTCTTCCATTCTTCATCAAACACTCCTGTTGGTTTAGTACCTGGATCTACCGTGACCCACTGATCTTTATCCACCAACAGATCCTCCATCTTGAATTTCCGTAACTCAAAACTTTGACCATTAAATTTCTCGATCTCTATCTTTCCACTACTTGCCATCTTCTTTCACCACCAGAATCGATCCGACAGATCTCCCACTGAACAAGGTCTACCACAGGCTCGAGCGAAACCCCTCAACAACAAAGGCGTTGCCTTGAAGCCAAAACAACTCTGATACCAAATGTAGGTTTTAACCTCGTACAGATATTACCTGTACAAATTCTAAAACACAGAAAATAAACAATGTGAGATCATAACACATAAAACACATATACACAGAGATTTTCCCCTAGATCCCATAGAGTGGGGTTACCTGCACCCCTCAAACTCCCTGTGACTGCCCCTGCTACATAATCGGCGCAATGAAGGGGGGGGATCTACCCCCGTTCTAACCCCCTCGGTTAACTACGTGGGCTAGTAGTGGAAATAATATAACACAAACCAACAATTTAATTTTCATTCAATTATGTTTATAAAGTCTTATGAAAACAACTAAGATGGAAATGGAAGTGGCATATTTGTGTTATATGTTGGCTATTGGATTAGGGCTCCTAGTACTATGAGCATAGAACTCATACTATTAGCATGTAACTTCAAGACTTTACACTATTACCATGTAACTTCAGGTTATTTAGTCCTTGGCTTGTTTGTTTTTGGTTTTGAAGTTCTGCGGTTTATTTGGAAACATAAAGAATATCTTGAAATTGGGATTCATCTAATGTTTTTATTGTTTTTGATTCAATATATATATATATATTTTATCATACCTTTATTATTATTATTTTTTTTTTCAAAACCCAATTATCATAACAAGAAATGATAGTCAACTATGTTGGAATAAGGAATTGCTGAGAGGGCAGGGGACGGGGGTGAATCAGTAATTAAGAAGCTCTTTTTTCTTTTTCTTACTATGCTTACAGTCCCTTATTATGTTCTTTATCTTGTGAGAGAATTCATTCACAAAAGAATGAACCAATAATATTTCAGACACACATATTCAAATAACAATCACATGAGAAGCACACATTTGACACATTGTTTTTCACGTGGAAACCTAGAGGGAAAAACCACCAATTTGTTGTTTGTCTATGATGTAAATTAAGCACCCACTTAATTTCATCTATTTATTTGTTAGCACCCACTCAGTGGAGGCACTCAAGCCCTTTAGTTAGAAAGAAATGAAATTGCCAAGGGACACCAACCTCTTTAGTTTGCAGGCACCAACTTGTCCTTGCCATTATTCTACTATTTCATATAGTTTTCAAATTGAAAACATAGGCATACAATTATACAAGTAAAAGACCAATAAATGGCTATCTACAGATTCAACTTCTTCGCTCTACTTTCTGTGCTCACTTGCATCAGATCTCCTCTTGCTGCTCTCATCAACAATTACTCTGTGCTTTGCCTTCATCGTCAAGGGCTCTTCACTTACTACTTTCTAGCACTACCCTCGTTATTCTCCACATAACACTCTCACTACTCTTGCTACACTAGTAGACAAAGTCCTCTCAGGTGCTTCAACCTCACTATCACTATGCGCTTCACTCACAACTCAATACTCTCACACATCTGCTCAACTTCCCATACTTCTCCATTACAAGTGACAGTTTTGTTCTATTGAGGCTGATTCGGACTTAAAAAGGAACGCACAAATTACAAAGATAACCATATACACAAAGATGCAGCGGAAATAATACTTCATTTCATTAATGGAAAATACTGAAATATGCTTACAACCAAAAATGAAAATAAACCAGCTAGGGTGATGGTAGCTTATCTCTGAGAAGAGATGTGGTCGCTACATGCCTCTGAACTGTTCTGAACTATGTTACAATGAGGCTCGAAGGCCTATTTATTGTTGAGAAACAATGGAAAACCGTTCACATCCCAAAACCTAACCCTAGAAGATGAAACGCCAAATTGTGGGCCCCGTTTTGGGGTGAGTTGGATAGCCAACTTCCCGGGGTCATGAATTGGTCAAATTATCTCCGTTTGACACGCATGATAGCCCGTTGGAAAGATCTCTCCGAGGACTACGATGAAAAGATGATTTTTTGTTAGAAAACTTACTGGCGGTAGATTTCCCAAAAAACATCATTTAGGGCCTCAAAATGGCTCCGGAAGTTTAGGACCCGAAAAACTGCTAAAAATAGTAAACTGTGCTATAATTAAGGAAACTGAAAAACCGAAAGAAACAGTTGTGGGGGTCCAAATGGGATAGGTGGGTGGCCACCAACATCCACCTGGATCATGGTTGGAGGTCAAAACCAATGCCTTAATGATCGTAAAGGAAGATTGATACCAACCTTGACTAGGTTGGGAGTCGGGCAGTGGGTCTGTATGAAAAAGCATGGTAGTGAGGCATGGCATGCCTATCCTGACTTAGTTGAAAGTCAGAGGTTGGGCTGCCGTGAAGGAGAACAGTTCCCATACTGAACTGACATGGTCGAAATTTGGAAGTGAGGTCATCCTGAAGGAGGTAATTCCTATGCACATAGAGTGGGATGACCCCTACTTAGTGAGAAGTCAGGGGTTGGGATTTCAGAAGGTGGTTTCACATGGAGAGAGTTACATGATCTCGCCCCCCCGCTTAATCGATTGTTGGGTGAGCTCAAGGAGGACTACTGCTTGGCAGCGGAAGGAAGGTATCCATTATTCCCTGTGTATAAAAATAAAAATAAAAAAAGAAAAAGAAAAAGGGAGAATTCCTGAAAAGGAACAAGGGTTCAAGCTTCATTGTTTTGTTCCTATGACTATACATTGGAAGCTAGATCCACTAATGATGGCCCTCTTAGTCTGGGTGGTAAGGTGGGTATATTATAAGATATTTGGATACTTGATGATACCTTTTCCTTTAGAGTTTTGTCTTTGAACTGGAAGGGACCTTTGTTGGTTCTTCATTCACTCTTTATGGCCATTTGAATCACTGCCTTGAGTTATTCTATGTTGTTCTTATTTCTTGAGGTTGTTCATCTCTTTTCCTAATTTTTGTTGATTAAAATTTTTCTACTGCCTTTTCTTCTCTTATTGTTGTTTCTTTCCTCTCTGCTGTTGTAGTCCAACAACTTCTTTTTCTTTATTATTCTTGGGAACTTCTACTGCCTTGGCTTAGGTAGTTAACCCTTCAAGCCTTGCTTTCTTGGATCCTGAAACTTCTTTATGTCCTAATCTAGGTGTATATTGGTGGCCACCTACCTATTCCACTTGGACCCCACCATTGTTTCTTTAAATTTCCTTAATTGTAGCACAAAGGAGTATACTCCATAATTTCACGCTCTCTTCTCAAAATACAAATCACATTACCCTGATGATGGAATCACTAAGCTAGTCCGAAACGTTGGTTTCAAAACTGTTCACAGGTTTTTCCACAAAAATAAAAATTCTAGCAACCTGTATGGACTCTCTCTTTAACACCATTAAGTCCCACCATGGAAGGGACATAATGAACAATGCTCTAAATTTTGAGAAGATGAGAATTTCGAGAGCTAGAAATATTTCAGATCTCATATTTCTAAAACAATGTAGAGATGGAAACCTCACTCCAAATTTCACCAAATGCAACCATCCCCTTAAACGTGGTCGTAACATTTCTGTCTTCAATAATCTTAGTAAAACCCTCATCAAACATGAAATCAAATTCACCAGATTTCGACTAATTAAAATCTCTGAAAAGCTTCGAGCTTACATCTCCAACTAGCATCAGCTCTTCACTTTGATCTCTGGTAGATGTTAGACGCCTTCTCCTTCGCCAAAGCTGAAAGGATTTTTTATTATACCTTCGCAAAGAAAGCCAAAAAACTTAAAACCCTAAGAAAAATTGTCTTCAACAATAACGCCAAAGATATACTTATAAATCGTTCTACAACTCAAACACAGAAAAAAGGTCATAACTTCGATTACACAGGCCATCACAGCACTCCCAGCACGCATTATGATTCCACCATCACACATTTGGACACCCTGAAAGAGCAAGTTACAACCAATATTGCAGAAGTCTCGCAGCCGGATACTCCAATCATACAAGGCGCTCTCTCCAGCAATATGCAGAAAGAAAGTGATAAATATGATTACTCAGGCCAACAGAGTGCTCCCATCATGCAATGTGGTGCCACCATCACACATTGGGACAACCTGACAGCGCAGGTTACAACCATCGCAGAAGTCACGCAACTGGATGGTCTAACAGCGCAGATTAAATCTAATAACACAGAAGATGGCATCAATTATACTGACCAACACCGTGCTCAGATCACACAAGGTGCTCTGGCAATGATTACAGCCCTCTTGATCAACACCATTCCAACATCACAGCACAGGTTGAAGCTAACCATTCATCTTGTTATCCTGTCCCTTGCAATCTTTCCGGGCAGGAAAAATCCAGCGACAACAACTCAAGACAGTCAACGGTAATCAACCTCTCAAATCTGACATTAGATGATAACCTGAAATCGTTGTTAGAAAAAGGCCTAAATTTTTCTTTATCTCCAGCCAAAATTCCTGTGAATGATATCATAAGCAACATTAAGGTCATCATCGAAAACACAGATCAAAATGTTGCAGAAGAAATAAGACAGGACGTTGCCAGAATTCTCAGAAATGACAGACCTCCTCCTAGCAACATCTCCAAAGAAAAATCCATAGCTTTAAAAAACATCAAGAAAAACAAGGACATCATAATCTTAAAAGCAGACAAGGGAAATGCCATAGTTATTATGAATAGGACAGATTATGATAATAAGATGGAAGAACACCTTAACAAAAGTGGTTGCTATAGAATTCTTAACAAGGACCCTAGCAACAAAATCCTTCGCCTAATTAGTAACAAAATCAAAAACTCCTCTCTTGATTCTACTATTAAGAATAGGTTAATACCCAATAACACCATCATCCCTAGAATATATGGGGTGCCCAAAATCCATAAATCCGGAATTCCATTGAGATCCATTGTGAACACTATAGGTTCACCTACTTACTGGTTAGCAAAATACCTGGCTAACAAACTTAGACCTTTATCTGGTAACACTCCCTCTTACATCAAAGGTTCTGCTTCCTTCATAGAATGGATTAAAAACCTAGAGATTAGTAACAATGATCTCCTGGTTAGCTTTGATGTAGTGTCTCTCTACACTATGATTCTAGTAGATGAAGACATAGAAGTATTGAAGAAAATCACAGACCATGAAACTATGGAACTAGTAGGCATTTGCCTTAAATCTTCATACTTTAGTTTCAAAGGTAAAATCTATGAGAAAACTCATGGAGTTACCATGGGTTCTCCTTTATCACCTTTGATTTCCAACTTGTACATGGAACATTTTGAACAAATGGCCCTTAAATCTTTCCCTTTTACCCCAAATGAATGGAAAAGATATGTAGATGACATTTTCGCTAAATGGAGCCATGTTCTAGATAAACTTAATGAATTTTTATTGCACATAAACAACCTCTCTGAACACATTAAATTCACTATTGAGATCGAAAAAAACAACCAGCTCCCCTTCCTAGATGTCCTCCTTACCAAGAAAAAAGGTAAACTAAGTCACCAGGTCTTCAGGAAACAAACTCACACTGACAAATATCTTCACTCAAATTCCCACCACCATCCGAAGCAAAAAGTCAGTGTCATCAAAACCCTAGCTACTAGAGCTTCTAGAATCCTGACCCTGAACATTTAGAAGAAGAACTTAACCACCTCTACAAGGTCTTTATAAACAATGGCTATCAGAAAAACATTATCCAAAAAATTATTAAAAAATCCACAACCAATACCCAAAAAAGAAAAACTCTTGAAAACCCTAGAATCTCCTTACCCTATATAAAAGGAACCATAGACAAAATTGCCAGAATTCTCACCAAGCATAACATCATGGTTGCCTTCACACCCCCTAACACCATTAAAAACATGCTAGATTCTGCTAAAGAACTAATAGACCCAAAAAATCAGAAAGGAGTATACTTGGTTCCCTGCTCATGTGGCAAAGTATACATAGGGGAAATAGGGAGATCCTTTGGCATAAGGTTAAAAGAACACATTAGTGATATTTCAAGAAACAAGTTAGAAAAATCAGGTCTGCTAGAGCGTGCATGTTCTTCCTCTCACTATATTTGCATGGAACAAGAAAAATTAATTCACAAGGAAGACCATTATTTAAAAAGAAGGGTGAAAGAGGCAATTGAAATCAAAAAATCCTCCAACAACATGAATAGAGACAATGGACTAAAATTAAGTAACACATGAAAACCCTTATTAAAAAAGAAAAGCAATAAACACAAATTCACAAACATTCATTAAATAATAAATAAAATAAAAATTAAAAATTAAAAGTAAAAATTAAAATTAAAAAAATAATAATTATAAATATAATATTATATATTATATATATTATATATTATATATTATATAATATATATATATATATATATATATATATATATACTTATTTAAATATTATATACATTCTAGTAAATACATTTAATATATCACATACTTAAAATTATAACATTAATTTCAAAAAATTAAAATAAAAAAAAATATAAATATATTATATATATATATAAATAAAATAATAATATATAGAATTAAAAAATAAATAAATAAATAAATAAAATAAATAATGATAATAATAATATAAATAAATAATTATTAATTAGCTTAATTGTAAGTCGACAATAAAAAATAAAAAAATAAAAATAAAATAAATTCAATTAACTATTAATAAGCTCCATAATTTCAGGCTCTCTTCTCAAAATACAAATTCCATTGCCCTGATGATGGACTCACTAAGCTAGTCCGAAACGTTGGTTTCAAAACTGTTCACGGGTTTTTCCACAAAAATAAAAACAATTTACTATTTTTGGCTTTTTTTGGGTCCTGAACTTCTAGAGCCATATTGAAGTCCTAAACGTCATTTTTTTGGAAAATGGTCAAATGTGAGTCTTTCGCTCATGTTTGACTCACA
Source organism: Pinus taeda (assembly GCA_000404065.3). Taxonomy (NCBI): domain Eukaryota; kingdom Viridiplantae; phylum Streptophyta; class Pinopsida; order Pinales; family Pinaceae; genus Pinus; species Pinus taeda. The sequence goes on along the minus strand of APFE031008127.1, from coordinate 103,650 downwards.
TTTGCAGTAAAAATTTGTTTTCCCTAAATATATATTTCTAACGAGGTACCATGCACATCAAACATAGATCATATGCCAAAGTTACGACCTCGGGAAGTTGATGTACCAATTTACCCCAACAAGGCCCATAGTTTTGGTGCTTCATCTCTTAGGGTTAGGTTTTTGGATGTTTATGGTTTTTAATTTTTTCTGAATAATAAATAGGCATTTGAGCCTCATTTTAACACAATTCACAGGCATGTAGTTCCCATATCTCTTCTTAGAGATAAACTACCATCAACCAAGCTAGCTTATTTCCATTCTGTATTTAAGCATATTTCAATTGTTTGATATTAATTAAATGAGTATTTATTTCTATTGCATTTTCATTTTTATGTCTATATCTATATTCTATTTCATTCCTACATGGTTCTAGATCATATCCCAAACTAGCTTTGATGAGAGGGAATCTTTGCTTGCCAAGAATCTCATCCATAATCTTGGAGCCCACTTTTTGCTTTTTATATTGAGATAATTGATCGTTTACCTCTTATGGATCATGTCTCAATAAAATTACTTTTAGTTTCTCATGATAGTATTCCTTCTCATTTAGTTGACTTGTCAGCCTTCCATTCAATTCATTGGCTTCCTCTTGTTGAGCATTAAGATCAACAATTTTTTTGCTCAACCTTTCATTCTCAAGCTCATAATTTGAAACCGCTCCTTTTGCTTGAGATTTTCTTTTGATAACTCCATGAACTCTTTTAGAGTAGATATAAATCTCTTCCTAAAATATATCCTTTCATTCAAATCCCTTTCTTCGCTATAAAAGGTGCTAACAAATCCACCATAAAGATCTAGGTTCATCTTTGTGTACAGGGAATCTTCCATAGGTATGAGAAGCATCCATTCTTCATCACTATCAAGAATTCTCTTATTATCTTCATGGAGAGTTCTTTCCTCTTCTTTATAGGTACCCTCATTAACTATTTATACTAATGTAGGTTTGTCTTCATCACTACTGCTAGATGAACACTTATCCCTTTATTCATAAACTTCACATGAACATATACAAAAAAAATGACCTATTTCATTGCATTTATCATTGATCAATAACCTACCTTCTAAGTAGTCTTGCCTCTCTTCTAATTCTTTGTCATCATCGCGAGAGTGAAGATCATCAACTTGCACATTTGGAGGAATATCTCTGGTCATTTAATCATTTTATTTCTAGTATTATTTATTCTTTGTCTTCCTTCTCTTCTTCTCTTTGTCATTTCTCGCAACAACTTCTATAGAGTCTCATTCACTACCAGAGAAACAAGGTTCATCAACCTTTTCATGAACCTCATGGCTATCTCCTCCATATATACAATGAATCTTGTCCCATATTTATCTTGCTGTCTCACAATGTCATACTTTATTGGATTCTAAATATGATAGTCCCTTCAAGATAATCCTTCTTGCTTCACTAGCATTCTCATTCTTTACTCCATTCATCATAGAGCACCATGCATCTAAATCAAAATCCATTAAGTAGGCTTCCATTTTAAACTTCTAAAGCACATACTCTTACTCATTCAAAAATGGTACTCCTTATTATCAAAACCAAACTTCATTACCCATGTTTCCTCTTGATCTATCTTCAAGTGTTTAAGTTGTTTCTGAAGGAACCATCTATGATACTAATCGTCAGAAATGATGTTTAATACTGGGGGGGGTGGTGAATTAGTATTAAGGCTAGTTTTTACCTTAATTCCAATTTATATTTTCACTTCATTCTTGTAAATCATTCATGTGAGCCGTCATCATCATATCATATAAAAACAATACAAATCAACATATGAACACAAACACCATGAGAAACATGCACATAAGACATTGAGGTTTAACGTGGAAACGCATCCAGGAGAAAAACCAACAAAAATTTGTTTGTATTATGATGTAAAATATGAGATCCTACTCTATTTACATCAATATTTGTGGTCACCTACTCACAGGAAGCATCAAATCCATTAGATTGTTTGCTAGCACCCACTATCATGAAGCAACAACTCCCTTCTTTTGTAGATACCTAATCAACTTACTAGAAGCACCAATTGAAGCACCAACTTCTTGGATTTATTGCAACCAAAAACTTGTAGCTTCATGGATTTATACAAGAACCCACTTACTAGAGGCATTGAACTCAAATCTCTATTTAGACATCCACTAGATGGAAGATCCAACTCCTTGTATTATAGGCTCCAACCCACACCCAATAAGGAAATAATTGCTCACCATTCTTGGCACCCACTTTGCATAATTTCACTCTGCATTCTTCAACTTGGCCCTCTATTTTCAATAACATACACTTAGCCTTCTCCTCATTTATTCTCTACTCACTCTACTCACCCTAGAACATCATACATTAGCTCTTGGCCTTCTTCATTCAATCTGCATAACTGGAATCTCTTGTCCGTTTTTAGTAGTTCACACACAAAGAGGGCTCTCTACACAGAACACCAACAATGCTATATTCCCCACCAAATTTGCACTATTTCCATCCATGGTTTAGGGAATGATGCTAGATTGTTCTGTTAGTCACACTGTCCTAGTGTACTTCAACATGGCTCGTTCAGCCTGGGATATGGCTGCTTGTTCAATCTCATAACTGTAGTATGGCTTGTTGGGCTCTATCTTCATGATTTTGCATTATTACCCCTCCCTTGATAGGAACATCAAATTGGCTTCAAAGCTTAGGCAGGGTCTTCGTTGTAATTTTTAAGACACACAAGGCTCGAGGTGTATATTAGCACGAATTTATATGTTTTGGTCTAATCACAATAATCCCATATCCATTTTCTCATTTATATTTCAATGGCATGAGAGGTACTCAAATTTGGCTTGTTTAAATTTGTCTTGGCACTCCATTAAGTTTCTCTAGAAAGTCAGGGTCATTTGTTGTCTTGGTCTAGTGCTCATCGACAATCACCTATAATTCGAACAATAAAAACCTGTGTATTCAAACCATGCATACCAAACAAATACTAAACCATTCAAGTCATAGGTGCTAAGACCTCTCTAATATGCATGTAATTATTAATCCCACAACACCTCACAATGAACCCAAAGGGCTCGTAACTTCCACAACTAACAATGTATGTCATGACAACCCCTTGGTAACATTACACATGCGAACATATCACAACTAGCTCTTGGGTTCCGCTTCACACTATATCCCCTAGGGCTTAATTATGTTCATCAGTCTTCTGCGAACATGGTCGTAGTGCACACGCGAAAACCAGGTTCTAGACCAAAATTTAGCCCTTGTCTTTTCTTTCTCGGGAAAAACTCAGTTGTGTTCCTTCAAAAACCTCTGAGGTCATTTCTTCCGAGGATTTTTCCTCCAAATTCTTATTTCTTCTAGGGTTTATTTCTTCAAGATTATGTGTCTCGTGGGACCACACCACTAACATCTGGACCAATCAAATTTATGTTGGGATGAACTGTCCACCACGTCCTTCTCAAAACGAAACTATTAGCATTATTTGTCAACTCACTATTCTGTCTCTCGCCTCCATCATATGCCACCAATCTTAACACTTTTCTACTTGTGCGCCCCTCTATAAACTCCAAGAACTAGTTTCTCCCAAGATGATGTGTAACTGTCATGGTGATTCCACCTCTGTAAGGATGCCACATGTCACTTGATGAGTGGTGCCACATGTCACCCATTTTTGGCCCACTTGGCTTGACCCAAAAATGTCAAATTTCCATGCCATGTGTCACACTCTGATTAGTCCATGTCATGCTAATGTCATGTTGCCACCATGTTTCCTTCGTCCAATCAAATCATGTCATGTGTGTAATTCCCATTCGTCCATGTTGTCCTTAAGTATGAATGAAAAGTGATATCGACCTTTGGTTTTCCTCTAAATTTATTGATTAAACTTTAATGTAAAAACCATGGGATTCAAACCTGTTATCTGCCTTTGTTACTTGCTGCAAATATTAGAGAAATCTCCAAGGCGTTTCTTCAGGGGGTACATGTCCCTATGGGACCACCTGCCAACCACTTGTGAGCCAATAGGATAAATTCCATGTTGATGTGGCCTAGCACCATCCCTCTTGAGATTAAGGTTGCCAATACCATTTTGTCACCTATACTCAAGCACCAATGTACATTGACTGGACTTTTGGGGCCCATGGCTAGGTCACTAGGTTGACTTTTGGCATACCAACTTTGATCAGCCATAACTTTCACTCTTGAGGACCAAATTCAAACTTCAACATACTATTGGAAATATCTTTCTAATAATCATCTAACTATGCCACTTAGAGAAGAATATGAGCTAATCTCCCAAGGCATAAATCCTTCAAATCATAGGAATCCCAACCATCATTGTTATAAGACTTATAAATTCTTCATTTAACCTATTACTATGTTGAATCTCTACAAAGGGATGTAGCAACCATAATACTCCCATTAAGATTGACACACCATGCACATCAATTCCATTCTCACTATGTATCTGACATCAATGCAACCCCAATTGACATAAATGCCAACACACTCGACGCCACTTGCCATCCTACTCATGCCAACTATCCAACTCTTCTAAACCATGAATCCAAAAATATGGAAATATTTTATTTACGCTTTTCTCATATTATTGGATAAAAGAGCTAGGTATAAGGATTTTAAAGATATGCGTTCATATATTGAATTTAAATTTACCTATTTTTCTCGACATTGCTTCATTGTCTTCAAGCATCCATACCCTCGACGAGGATGTTTGGGTACCATACAAGCATGGCCCCATCATTAGTGAGCATCCAAGAACTCAATGAGTTTACTAGTACTTCCCAGACCTTTTGGTTCTTTCAACCCTCTTATGTTACACATTTTTTATTTTCTTATTTGGAAAATTGCATTTGGCAATTGGGTAAAGAGAGAGAGGTGGTACGAGAGGTTTTTTTATTAAAGAAAATAGATCTTATACTTTTAATGTTTTACCCCATGAGCCTTCCCTGAATCTACCAATGTATAGGGTTCATTAAATGTGGGGGTATGGAGGAGGGATTCAAAAGAATATGACTAAGTAGATTATTTCCTTAAAAGAATGAACCATACCATTTGGAATGAATTTATGTGTTGCTTCAAAGACTTTGGGTCAATCTAGAAGAAAAGGAAACTTCATAAGGATTATTTTTGGATAAATGAAAACACACTCTAATGAAAAATTATACATTACCCATAGTCATCATTTGCTATTGCAAATAAAATATTCTCCCATATAAATTTCATAAATATTATGCAATCAAACTCTAAACAAAAGGAAAATCTATTGATCTAAAGATGATCTGAGGTTGTCATTGATGTCAACCCAAGCATCACCAGGGGCTACTTTGATCTTGCAAGTAATTTTGACTTGACAACTTACTCTATTTTGATTCAAGGATCTTCTAGATGGATTCTACTCGTCGATATGTTTCCAGTGATATATGGCACGCCAAGTAATTCTTCATGTTTGAGAGATATTCATGTTTGAAGTTAGTAACCCTAGTATGTGGGCTAACAACCTATGGGGTTGTGGTATGGCACTCATAATTGGTTTTGGTCATTGAATAGTCAAACATTAATAATTTTTTAAGCTCCTAAAATCCCTCCAAAATTCTCTATAGAAGCCCCTCTCAACTCTATAAAACGAAATCTCATATATCCTCTGAAAGTAGTGATCGTGGAATTTTCGGTAGAACTTCATTTTTGCGAAGTCTTAGATTCTGAAATTAAAATCCATTTGATTTGCAATCTTGATGAACTTCATGGCCGAATTTCAAATCTTGGTTCACTATATTTTCGGAGATATGATCTGTGGAAGTTAAGGTTTTTGAAAGCTCCTGAATTTCATCTCAAAGAAGTGACCTTGGAAAAATCATCATAACTCTCTCTAAGAAGAGGATTGGAATTCTGTAAAAAGTGGCGGATAGTGCACGGACTGTAGTTTTCTGTGTATCAATTTTAGAGCCGAAGGAGGAAACAGTGACATGTGACACATCGTACAATTTCGCTCTACTAAACTAGTCCATAATTAGGTCATTGTGAGAGATTGGGCATAACTTTGCCTTGAAGAGTCCAAATCGGGTCAAAACTGTGGCATTGGAAAGAAGACTCAAAGGGATACTACAGGATTAAATATTGTGCTCCTAGAAGGCAAGAAAAAAACTAGATTAAGTGTTGTCAAGGGATACAAAGGACCAGACTTTCTAGTGCAGCAAAGAGAAAGGTGCAACAAAATGATGCAGCAGAGGTAAGCTACAGGTAAGTATCTTCTGTATATGTATGGTCATCTCTTAATTTCATTAGGTTCTTTTTATTCTATTTTTTTTTTTTTAGCACTGACATATGCTCTACAGGATGAGGTAAGTTTTGCTATTATCATGTCATGGGTATTTCCTTGAAGACTTTTTGCGAGTATTATATATTCATCAAGAGAAGACTCAAGACATAATCTAAAGTTCTGAAGAGTGAGAAAGGGTAGCATGACAAGACCAGAAATCAAGGTGCATAACAGCAGCAAGAAGTTCACCACATGAAGTATTCAAGTGGGAAGCACTGCATACAATCATTGTAAAAGTATCATTGTATAGAGTCATTGTAAAAGAATCTTTGTAAAAGCTGTACAAGTGTCTATCTACCAAGAGTTTAAGAGGCAGTGTCGAAAGGTCTAGAATCATCATTAGGTGGTTGAGTCATAGTTAGGGTTATGGTCTAGTTTGTCTTCTTCTTCTACATCATTCTATTTAATTTTAAAGTGGACCGTTTTCCATGGTACGTGAGTCCATTCTATGTTTATTATTCTACAGGGTGATAGGGTGGTGCTAGGGTGAGTTGTACCTCATTGGGTGTTGGGGCATCCATTGAGTTAACTACTGAAGAACCTTGGGCTTTGGAGCGTCCATCCATTGGGAGCTGGAGAAGAATGCTTTTCTAGATTCTAGGAAGTTGGAGCTTTCTTTTAAATTGGAGTTGAAGATTAAAGAATTATTAGAAAAGTGTTCGGTGGTTTTTGACCCATAGGGGGTTTTCCACCTAAAATTTTTGTGCCTCCTATGTTATTTTATTTACTATTGTTATTGCATAAACATTTATAATAATTGGAGATTAACTACTGTTCTGAAAATATTTAAAAGTGTTAATTTCGAAGGAATATTGATGCACCCCCTCCCCCCCAGTATTCTCCAACAATTGGAATCAGAGCTTGGTTCCTTCAATAACAGTTTAACAATTGGAAGGAGATCATGGAGCATACCAAGAATGGTGTACCTATGTTCAATGAAAATAATTATGCACTCTGGAAATGAAGAATGGAGGCCTATCTCTCGGCGCAAGGTTACGAAGTATGGGACACTATTCAAAATGGCTTTACACCAACCACAGACGAACAAGGTAAGAAGAATTTGGTAAATGATGCAAAAACAAAGAATATTATTATCAGTGGACTTATTGAATCTGCTTATCATAAGGTGTTGGGGTTGTAAAACTGCCAAAAATGTATTGGACAAGCTTGAGAATATATATGCAGGGGACTCAAATGTCAAAGAAGCAAAGCTTCAAATCTACAGAGCAAAATTTGAGCAACTCAGAATGAAAGAAGATGACAACATTGTTGCATACTTCCAACACGTTGGTGAAATAACCAACACTCTGGAAGGATTGGGAGAGCATGTTGATGAGAAGACTATTATACAAAAGATTCTTAGAACGTTACTATGAAGATTCAACCCAAAGGTATCGGTCTTAGAATACACTGCAAATATGGAAAAACTCAGCAAAGAGGAATTACATGGAGTTTTGATAGCATATGAAATGAGACTTAATGAAGAATAGGGTACTTCAAATCTAGAAACTGCGTTCACTGCATCTAAGAAAACCAATAAGGATAAAAAACCTTCAAAGGCAAAGACCTGCACCTGCACCTGCAAGTGTGAAGAAAAGGAAGATGATGAAGAAGGTTTTTTAGATGGAGAATATGCTTACTTTACAAGAACACTAAGAATTGGTAAGGCAAAATTCAAAGGTAAACTTTCATTGATATGTTTTGATTGTGGTGAGGTTGGGCATTTCGCAGCAAAATGTCCAAACAGAAGTGATGGAAACTCAAAAGGAAAGAAAGGCTTTAAGAGGTTCAATAAGCAAAGCAAGAATAAAGGATTCAAAAGGAACTTTCTCTCTAAAGAAGATAGCTCATCATCCGATGAAGATAGTGACAGTGAAGAAGAAGCCAATGAGAGAGTAATGTTTATGGCCAAGCACAATAAACAAGAGGTATCAAACAACGAAGAAGAAGGGTTGACCATACAAGAATTTTCTAAGGAGGTAATCAAGCTTATAAAAGAGCTCAAGGCTGAGAAGAAAAGTTCCAATACTCTTTAAGAACAAGTTCAAGGTCTCAAAATTGAAGTTGAAGAACACAAATGTATTGAAGGGTCACTTCAAAAGAAGTTGGAAGAAAGCAACCGAGAAAGGGAAGCATTACAAGTTGAAGTAGTCTCGTTGTGTAAGGAAGTGAAGAAGGGAAAAATTGTCCAAAACTATGCCAACAGCTCAAGGGCATTGGAAGAATTCTTCAACAATCAACGATCTTACAACGACATAACTGACCTTGGCTACAAAGAAGAAGAAGTAGGACCTTCTACAACAAAACACAATGAACCTATGAGATTTGACATGCATGTAGACTTCATCCAGGTACCAACATATTTTTCATGGCTATTGTTATCCATATCGAAAATTTGGTCATAAAGCTATAGAATGTCGCATGTACCCTAGGAACCAATACAATTCCAGGAGATTTGTCAAATATGAACCTCCCAAGGCTCAACGAAACATCAATAGATTTGAACATTTAAGAAGTAATATTGAATGTTACAAATGTCAAAACTTTGGACACATAGCTAGAGATAGCAAACTTAAATATCCTCTAGAAGAATCTTTGAAGCCACAGAATGAACGAACATTGAAGAAGAAGAACACTGATAATTGTGCTATCGCTCTCAAGGCTCAAAACAACAAAGATGTGTGGTATGTTGATAGCGGTTGCTCAACACATATGACTGGAGATAGAAAGAAATTTGTATCTCTAAAAGAGAAGAAGGACGGAACCATGTCGTTTGGAAATGATGGATCTTCAAATGTTATAGGATTAGGTACCATCAGTCTCAGAAGCAAAGATGCTCTAGCCAAGAATGTTCTATTGGTTGAAAACATGAATCACAATCTGCTCAATGTTGGAAAATGTGTGATCAAGGACACACAATGCTATTCAACTCCACAAAATGTGAAATCAAGAAAGGCAGGTATGGTAAAATTGTGGCTACAGCAAGTCGAGCTCCAAGTGACATATATGTTCTGGATGAAGCAACTAAAGCATGCCTACTAGCTAAATAAGATGAAAGCTAGTTATGGCACAAACGAATGGGTCACATAAACTTTGACAATATTGTCACGATAAGAAAAAAGGAAGTAGTACAAGAAATGTCGAAAATCTCAAAACCTTCCAACACACTATGTGAGGCCTATCGGCATAGCAAGCAGGAAAAATTTGGATTTCAAACAAAAGAACACTTTGCATCACATCCATTGGAATTGACACATAATAATCTATGTGGTCCTATGGGAACAAAAGGCTTAGATGGAGAATTATATTTCATGTTAATGATAGATGATTATACCAAGATGACAACCGTTAGTTTCCTAAAGAAAAAATCTGAAGCATTTGAGTGCTTTAAGATCTACAAGGAGTTGGTTCAAAATGAAACTGATTTAATAAAGTGTCTAAGATCAAATAATGGTGGAGAATTCACTTCCAAATTATTACAGTGATACTGTGATGAAAATGGAATAAAAAGACAATTTTCAACAACACAAACACCTCAGCAAAATGGAGTTGCTAAAAGAAAGAACAAAACCATATAGGAAATGGGTAGAACAATGTTGAAGGACTTAAAATTGGATGAAAAATTCTGCGTTCAAGAAATTTATACAACAATCTTCATTATCAACAAAATTCTTCTCAGAAATAATTTCAATAAGACCCCATATGAATCATGGAAAGGAAAACCAGCTAATGTAAAATATTTCAGAATTTTCGGAAGCAAATGTTACCTCAAAAGAGAAGATCAAAAGTTGGGTAAATTTGAATCACGTGTTGATGAAGGTATCTTTGTTGGTTACTCATGCAAAAGGAAGGTCTATAAATGCTATAATCTAAGACGAAAACATATAGTGGAGATCATAAATGTTACATTTGACGAAGATAGTGTTATAAAAAATAATGATGAGGGTCTAGAATCTTTGAAACTTGAAACAGAGGCTGAAAAAGGTACAAAGAAAATTCTAGAACAAGAAGCAATTGTCAACTAGGAAGAAGTAAATAGTGATCAACAAGATATACAGTAACAACAACAACAAGCTCCTCCAAAGAGAACAAGTCACTGAAAATAATATCAAATATGAATATGTTGGTACAAAAGAACAAATCGTTGATATCTTCACTAAACCTTTACCTCATGAAGCATTTGAATATCTTCGGTAGAAGCTTGGGATTCTCCCAAGTTCTCATTAGATTTTCCTTATTCAAAAAATAAAGGAGGAGTGGAAGTGCGTAGAGGTCCGTAGGGTGGTTGTGTGTCAAGGGGAGTTTCCCTTTGTCATTGATGTCAAAGGGGGAGAGAAGGCCGTAGGAAGAGGAGCCCTGATCGCAAGGGGAGTACTTGCGTTTCCATCAATGCCAAAGGGGGAGATTGTTGATCTAAAGATGATCTGAGGTTGTCATTGATGTCAACCCAAGCAGTACCAGGGGCTACCCCAATCTTGGAACGAATTTTGACTTGAAAACTTACTCTATTTTGAGTCAAGGATCTTCTAGATGGATTCTACTCGTCGATATGTTTCCGTTGATATATGGCACACCAAGTAATACTTCACAGTTTGAGAGATATTCATGTTTGAAGTTAGTAACCCCAGTTTGTGGGCTAAAACCCTATGAGATTGTGGAATGGCACTCATGATTGGTTTTGTTCATTGAACAGTCAATAATTAATAATTTCTTAAGCTCCTAAAATCCCTCCAACATTCTCTATAGAAGCCCCTCTCAACTATATAAAAAGAAATATCATATATCCTCCAAAAGTAGTGAATATGTTGGTACAAAAGAACAAATCGTTGATATCTTCACTAAACCTTTACCTCATGAAGCATTTGAATATCTTCGGTAGAAGCTTGGGATTCTCCCAAGTTCTCATTAGATTTTCCTTATTCAGAAAATAAAGGAGGAGTGGAAGTGTGTAGAGGTCCGGAGGATGGTTGTGTGTCAAGGGGAGTTTCCCTTTGTCATTGATGTCAAAGGGGGAGAGAAGGCCATAGGAAGAGGAGCGCTGATCGCAAGGGGAGTACTTGCGTTTCCATCAATGCCAAAGGGGGAGATTGTTGATCTAAAGATGATCTGAGGTTGTCATTGATGTCAACCCAAGCAGTACCAGGGGCTAACCCAATCTTGGAATGAATCTTGACTTGAAAACTTACTCTATTTTGAGTGAAGGATCTTCTAGATGGATTCTAATCATCGATATGTTTCCGTTGATATATGGCACACCAAGTAATTCTTCACAGTTTGAGAGATATTCATGTTTGAAGTTAGTAACCCCAGTTTGTGGGCTAAAACCCTATGAGATTGTGGAATGGCACTCATGATTGGTTTTGTTCATTGAATAGTCAATAATTAATAATTTCTTAAGCTCCTAAAATCCCTCCAACATTCTCTATAGAAGCCCCTCTCAACTATATAAAAAGAAATCTCATATATCCTCCAAAAGTAGTGATTGTGGAATTTTCACTAGGACTTCATTTCTACAAAGCCTTAGATTCTGAAATTAAAACCCATTTGATTCGCAATCCTAATGAACATCGTGACCAAATTTCAGATCTTGGTTCACTATATTTTCAGAGATATGATCTGTGGAAGTTAGGGTTTTTGCAGGCTCTCGAATTTCATCTCAAAGAAGTGACCTTGGGAAAATTGTCATAACTCTCACTCTGAGAAGAGGATTGGAATTTTATAAAAGGTGGTAGATATTGCAAGAACTTTATTTTTCTATGTGTTAATTTCAGAGCTGAAGGAGGAAACAATGATACGCGACATGTTGTACAAGTTCACTCTACTAAACTAGTCCATAATTAGGTCGTTGTGAGAGATTCGGCATAATTTTGTCTAGAAGAGTCCAAATCAGGTCATGCCTATGGCATTGGAAAGAAGACTCATAGGGCTACTACAGGACCGAAGATCACATATTGAGGATCTGAAATCACAGCAAATTAAATATCGTTCTCCTAGAAGGCAAGAAAAAAACTAGATCAAGTGCTTCCAAGGGATGCAAAGGACCATACTTTCTAGGGCAGCAAAGAGCAAGGTGCAGTGAAATGATGTAGCAAAGGTAAGCTACAGGTAAGTATCTTCTATATATGTATGTTCATCTCTTGATTGCATTAGGTTCTTTGTATTCTAATTTGTTGTTTTTGTTTAGCACAGACATATGCTCTACAGGATGAGGTAAGTTTTTCTATTATCATGTCATGGGTATTTCCTTGAAGACTTTTTGCAGGTATTATATATTCATCAAGAGAAGACTCAATGCATAATCTAATGTTCTAATGAGTGAGAAAGGGTAGCATGAAAAGAGCAGCAATCAAGGTGCATAACAGCAACAAGAATTTCACCACATGATGTCTTCAAGTGGGAAGCACTACATACAATCATTGTAAAAGTAGCATTGTACAGAGTCATTGTAAAAGCATCTTTGTAAAAGTTGTACTAGTGTCTATCTGCCAAGAGTTGAAGAGGCAGTGTCGGGAGGTCTAGGATCATCGTTAGGTGGTTGAGTCATAGTTGGGGTTATGGTCTAGTGTGTCTTCTTCTTCTACATCGTTCTATATCATTGTAAAGTGGACCATTTTCCCTGGGACAGGAGTCCATTATTATTTTATTCTTCTACAGGGTGGTAGGGTGTTGCTAGGGTGAGTTGTAGCTCATTGGCTGTTGGGGCATCCGTTTAGTTGACTACTGAAGAATCTCAGGCATTGGAGCATCCATCTAGTGGGAGTTGGAGAAGAATGATTTTATAGATTCTAGGAAGTTGGAGCTTTCTTTTCAAGTGGAGTTGAAGATTAAAGAATTATTAGAAAAGCATTCGGTGGTTTTTGACCCGGAGGGTGTTTTCCACCTAACATTTTTGTGCCTCCTGTGTTCTTTTATTTACTGTTGTTACTGCATAAACATTGATAATAATTGAAGATTAACTAATGCTATGAAAATATTTAAAAGTGTTAATTGCTAAGGAATACTAATTCACCCCTCCACCCCCCCCTCTTAGTATTCTCCAACAAAATCAAACCACTAAAAAGAGAGTAAAGGTAAGAGTACACAAAAAAGGTAAAATGAAAACTAAAGAAGGAATAATGAAAATTTCCAAACTACCTAGGAAAGGATGAAAACAAACTCAAAAGCAAGACAAAATATAAGCCATGAAAAAACTTGAAAACCTAAACTAATCCGGAGATAAAAAAGAGGCTCAAAAATGAGTTTGAATTTGAGATTAGATACATCAAGGGAAAGGAGAACATGGTTACATATGCTCTCAATAGGAGAGTGCAAGTAAATCATATTTCAAATGTGAGATCTTATGGGACAAATTTATTGGAGCATATATTGCATGTAGGACAATAAGATGAAAGGTACCAGGCGCTGAAGTAAAGGTTGCAGCAATAGGTTGAAGGTGATAGAGATGAGGAGTATCACCTCATGGCAGATGGCTTGGTGAGATTCAAGAACATGATTTATGTTCCAGATAACAATGATCTCAAGAATCTTATCTTGAGGGAATTTTGTGTCAAGCCATATTTAGGCCACCCAAGATACCAGAACATTGTGAAAACAATCAAGAAGTTCTACTATTGGTTGAATTCGAAGAAGGAAGTGGTTGAGTTTGTTGCTAGATGTTTGGATTGTTAGCAGGTGAAAGATAAGTGTAGGCACCCCCCTAGTCTATTATAGCCTATTATGATTCCAGAATGGAAATGGGTGGTCATTTCCATAGACTCCATTACAAGTTTTCCTAGGACATCTAGATAGAATAATTCCATTATGGTTGTGGTTGATAGGTTGAGCAAGGTATCTCACTTCATTGTAACAATTTCTACGAATTCAGCTAGTGAGGTAGCTCAGATCTTCATCAAGGAGATACTTAAATTTCATGGTATTCCCAAGAAGATCATATTAGATAGAGATGCCAATTTCACTTCCAAGTTTTGGAAGGATTTGTTTGTAGGATTAAGGACAGAGTTAGATTTTAGCACAACTTATCATCCGAAGAGATATAGAGAGGATCAACAAGATTCTTCAGGATATGTTGAGGATGTATGTTATGCATCAATAGAGGAGGTGGGAGGAGTATCTTCCACTAGTATATTTTTCTTATAATAATGGGTATTACGAATCCTTAATGATAAGTCCATTTGAGGCTCTTTATGGGCGGAGTTGTAATACTCATATCAACCTGAGTGATCCAGTGAACATGGTGCTAATTGGACCAGACATGTTGCATGAGATGGAGTAGGGGATGTAGGTTATTAAGAGGAATTCAAAGGAAACATAGGATAGATAGAAGAACTATGTGGATCAGCATAGAGCATTCAAGGAGTTTAAGATTGGGGAAGATGTTTACTTGCAAATCAAGCCCAAGAGGATCTCCTTGAGGATTGGGTCATGTGCCAAGTTGGCACATCAATATTATCGGCCTTTCAAGATCCTTGAGAGGATTGGACTAGTGGCCTAAAGACTTGCACTATCACCAATAGTGAAAGTCCATAATGTTTTCCATGTTTCATTTCTTAAGTGATATGTGAAGGATGTTGATTCTGTGATTGATTGGTCTGTATTGCAAATGGAACCATAGGGAGAGTTCTAGCCAGAGCCTCAATGCATCCTATAGTAGAAACAACACATGCTCTGGAACCGAGCAATAAAGCAAGTTAAAATGCAGTGGAAGCACTTTCGGCCCAATGAAGCTACATGGGAGATGGCTGATCATATGTGGGCTTTGTATCCTTCATTATTTGTTGGTTTAAGCAAATGAATTTTTGGTGTGTGTATATATATATGGTTGTAAATACTACATTGAGTTGTGTTATAAAGCTCTGATAAGCGGTATGTTTGTTTTGTTTCTTCAGTAGGATGTCATTGTAAATGCTGCATCGAGCTATGTTATAATGCTTCATAGGAAGTATGTTTTTTTCAGTGATTTGTTGGTCATAAGTGTCATAGAACACCGAGTATGGTGTTCCCTAAGGGGGAGGGGTTTGTAATAGACCCAGGTTAAAGTTTCATGTAATAAAGGATCATAAAGGAAAAATAAGACCAAGTTCATGGGACACATATTCCAAGCTGAATGGTGGGAAAACATTGTAGTGGGCAACACTTGCAGTTTAATAATGGTTATGGAATTTGGAAAAGGAAAAGAGGCAATAATTGGCATTTAATTATGATAAATAAAGGAAAATAGGAGAAAAGGAATATGAAGAGACACAAACATGCCTACAAGGGAAATTAGAGGAAAATGAAAAAATATGAGACATCAACGATAAAAAGGCATCATAGAAACAATTCACAACTTTTGTCAGTTTAGTTGTTGGCTCTCTTACACTCTTGCACACTTAGAGAATTTTTGGATGACTTTAGCATTCACTCAGATTTGGAGAAATGCAAGTAAGCAAGCAAGGGAAGGAAAAGGACATGTAAAGGGAAGTGAAGGAAAGAAAGCAGAAGGTTGGATCAACATCTTCAACAAGAAGATTTTCCAGGTAACAGGTTCCATGTGTGATTTCCTTGCTAGGTTGTGAATACATTATACATGAATTTGTGTTATCTGGTTCATTTGTTGTAATTGACATGGGTTTTGCCTAGTTTGATAGTGATTTCAACCTTGGCTTGCCATTTCCTAGATAAATATGGTGTGATGTGATTCATTCTTAGTTGAGCTTTGGATTACTAGAATATTTTGGATCCAGGTGAGGTGGTATTAGGAAAAATACCAAGGGTTAGGGATGGAGATGGGTTTTCTCTGGGAAGTCCTCAATAGGTGGGTGGAGACAGGAAAATTATTCAAGGTATGGTGAAGGAATTATGAGGCATCCAAGCTTGTTTTGATTTTGTGATCTCAAAATCCATTTAGGTGAGATCATGATAGCTTGAGGGTGGAGGTGTTTCAACCTATGGATTCCCTGTTTTTTTTTGTTTTGGTTTATCCCATGATATCCCACATTCATGCTTGGAATATGTCACAGGGGTGATTGGATGAAAGAAATATTTGGTTCAACCTAATCTATAGTCGGGTGGTATGTGGAAGTCTCTGACTTGGTTGCTTTTGCATATCCTAATTCAAGCTATTTTCCTCATTGTGTGATTTATGAAAACATGTATTGGTTATTAATTCATCTTATGGCTGATCTGTCTTGGTTTATATTCTAGTTATGTGCTGGTTATATGCATGTTCTATGATGTGCTCTAGTTATGGCTCTTACTCATGACTTGATAAGTACTTGAATGGTAGATGAATGCATGGGATAATAAGTGTTGGAATCTACTTGAGAGGGAATTAGAACTTCTTTGTGGTTCTCAGATGGAGTTCAAAATTTTATGATCATATACGCATTTATGACCTCTAACTTATATGTTTAATATGTTCGACAAAATGTCTATCATGTATTGGTTCAAATATTGTTTAAGTTTCGAATGGTTAGCATTTTTATCATCATTACCATGATTCTGGAATGTATGCAATTCAGGGCAATGGTCTAGAAGCTAGCCTGAAAAAGTGTCATAGATCTCGCAACCACATGCACCGAACAAGATATATACAATCACAATCGTTGGAAGACAAGGTTTTACATGTGGTTGGAGCCTCATAATCACAAGCACAATGTGTCAAGGGTGTGACTGGGGTGTTAGGTCAGTGAAAAATGGTTCCAGCTGAAGGATTGATCACCTAGGGTGGTTGGTAGGCTCCTGGGTGGTTTTTACTCCTTGAGTGATCTCAATTTACTTCTAGTTTGTAGGACCCACTTCCATAACTGGAACTTAGAGGCTGGGTCATATTATAGTGACACTAAACTCATGTTTACCCTTGAGAGCTTGTAAAAGTGGGTAAATGTGGGAGGAGGCATTACATCAACCATGCCATTGTGAACAACAACTTCTTCAGTAGAAACAAATACATTTAAAAATGTAACGCCTTCTGGTTCAACATAATTATTTGAAACGCAAGGAAGAGAAAGGATATGTTGAAACCATTACATTAATTCTATATTTGAAGGTCTATCTTGAATTTAATTTTTACCAAATTGATTTTAATCTGATGATAAAATCTATTGTACATTCACCTTCAAATTTACCTAAATTTTCAAGTTTGAAACATTCCTATTCCTAGTCATAATCTTCGAATGCATGAAATAATTTTGTTATAAATTCATCCCAACTATGAATAGAGGAAATCGGTAGTGATTTGTACCATTTTTTGGCTTGGCCCATGAAAGTTAGAGTAAAAATTCGGCATAGTACACATTTATCAATACCACTGAAAGTGCAATTTGTAAAATTTTGAATAAATTTTAAAATGTATTCATATGTAGAAACATTACTCTTACCATCAAACTTTGCCTTTGGCAAGAGCCTTACAATTTTCATCAGAGTGTTGGAAGATGCATGTCTAGAGATGAAACTCTATTTAGAATTTTAGAAGTGGCCATTGCAAATAAATAAAAAATTAAAGTACAAACTCCAAAGGGATGACTCATCGGTGGCCCTCCTTCTAGTAACAAAAATGTTGATGGCCAAAGTTGACCATAATCAACATTAAGGAAATCACCTGGTCAAGACCCTAATTAGAACCTTATCCATTTAGGATGGTGATTTTTTGTGATTATAGGCTCGAGTACCTTAACCTATAACTAGCCTAAACTAAATGCCTAATCTAATCTAAAACTAATCTAAATGCATATATCTATAATTATGACTTTACTGCTAGTGATATTAATAGCATAAAAGTACTCATCGCACATGGGAAGAGAGATTCTTTCCTTTCAGCCGCTTGAAGAAGAAATTCTATTTAGTGGATAAAAATTCACTCTGAAGGAAAGATTAGGAGATATATTTCACAGACGGAAACTTCTAATCTTCAATTAGACGAATATTCAAAATGCAAATGCAATCTATCTATAAGAGGAGTATTTGCCACAAATAAATCAAGCTATGTCTAAAAGGAGGATTAGTCCTACTTCAAATCAAGAGCAAGAAAATGTAACATGGACCAGATTGAACATAAAATAAAATCGATCCAACAAGACATAAAAATAGTTCTAAGACATGTTACTTGTTTACGTAAATATGCACATACAATTATCTGATAAATAGTTATCAAATCTCTTTGTGCATATATTTAGATCCAAGTGAGATTTACTTTTGAGCCAATAGATCATGTTAAACTATTGAAATATTTATATAGAACAACAAGAATAAACAAAACAAATATGACATTAAGTTGATAGCTAGCTAGTGGCTTAATGGATAAAATTCTACTCAAATGCACTAGTTAGCCATAAATCTATCTATATCCAACATTGCAAGATAGCTTAACGATGATTTAAAATAAACATGAATTATTCTAATCTAATAATAGTGCTTGAAAAGATAATCATATACATAAAAAAAGAGAATGAACAAGGAATAAATAATCTCTTTATTAAGACTTCAAAATAGGTAATAATGCTCAATAATGGTTACAAAAATATGGATTTCTCTCTTTGTTGGTCCAATAGTTAGCCAATTTTATACAAAATAGGTCCCCTACAATAGTGAAAAACCTCTTTTTCCAAAAATTGGAACCCTTGGCTCATTTTCAAAGCTCATATTTATAATTTTTACAAATTAGATCCAAAAGGGGAATCAGATTCTGACAATTGAATAAAAATTATGAGATCTAATTTGAGAGATGGGAAAAATAGTCTTGTTTCTCTGTTGCTTAAATCCCATTCCTCTGAACCTCTAAGTCATGATAGAACTAACCAACCTGTAAATAAATCAACAAAAACATAATTAAAAGGATATCAAATGCAAACAACCAAACCCAAAACTGATGAAACAAACATTCTAATTAAAATTCAACTTAATTGAAATAAAAGATAAATTTAAGCTCTTATGGATCTCTATTGTGCTATCTCAACCGAATGAGAAATTCAAAAATGAATTACCAACAACAAACGACTCTTCAAATGACACTTCTCCAAAAAAAATACTTAAAATCAAAGTATATTACTCCAATTTTTGGGGCCTTGGTAGTAATAGCGTTCTTGAGTGAAGGTGCTGCAGCATTACAATTTTGTAGCATGATGGGTAATATCTTACAAAAAAGATATCAATCTTATATCATAAGATTAAATATTTAATGTAATATTTTTTTAGTTCATTTTAATAAAATAAGAATTGTAGACCTCGGCAGGGACTACCGCCACGGCTGTTGTTCTTTGTTATTTTTAAAACTTCAAACTATTAAAATAATTTTAAAATAAAATTTGGGGAGGGAGTTGGGTGGGGCAATGCAGGGGGTTCAACATATAGCTCATGTAATAAATATACGTGGGAGATTAAACCTTTAATTTATGCTAGAGAGGCTACATGAAGATGGAGGATGTGAGTGGAGAGTGGGGCCCATGGAGGTGGGTGGAGGAAAGGTCCCCATTCATTATATTAAATTAAACTTCAAACAAAATTCAGCCCTAACGACATTAAATAAAGTGGGTGGGACATGAAAATATGAAGTGTCCAACGTTGTGAATATTTCCACAACGTCATCTCGCTGTCTATTTGTTGGGAGTGTTGAATGGTTGTCTTTTGATTTTGGAAGACAAGGGCCCGGTTAACAAAGGTTTTAGTTTGTGTTTTATAAGCTCCCCCATATTCGTTTAATAACGTTTTAACCTATCACGTGAACTCTTTCCCATTCACGTTAAGCTTATATGTTTTTATATATTGTTTTATAATTATATAATGGGAAAACGGGGAGGGTGTGACAATGAGTTTTATTCCTATAACAGATATACCATAGACATAAACTAACTAATAAGTATATGTATTATATTCAAATGAACTTAATATTCATATTTTACCATAATTTATATTATAATGATAGTTCTATATATTTTGATGTTTAGGAGATGAAAACAATTTAAATTTGACGAATCACGACTTTCAAACAATGTGTAAAATCAAGTGAAATTTCTGTCATTGGAAGATTGACAAGGAAACAAAAATGATGGAGCCATAAAAAGTTAAAATCAAAAGACAATCAAAATCACCCAAAATAAAGCTAACTAAAGAAATTAAGAATGACATCAGCAAAATTTAAATGGAGGGCCCCATAATTTTGAAAACAATAAGGGGAGCTGTTGAGGCCCCAACAACTTCCTAGATCTTGTCTTATTTCTCCTTTTAAAGGTAGAATGTGACCCCATTCATTAAATTCAAACTTTATTCTCCAATTCTAGAATGCATGGTTGATTTTACCTCATCCATGTTTAGGGTTTATTCAATATTCTTGCAAACTTCCTTTTCAAGTCATTTAGTAATCTCATCATCTAAGATCCATGCTTCTTTTTTTTTGGTAATGATTCTTTTCTTATTTTAATATTTTCACCTCATCTGGTAGTTTTTTGTTATGGTTTCAGAATCAACATATTTCTTCATCATTTTTTTTTCAATTCTCCCCTCGCATTATTCATTTTACAATTCCCCTATTTTAATTATTGAATATCATTAATGACAGATTCATTAAGATTTGGTATCTTAGATAGTTCACCACCCTTATTCTTAATATGTCTTTTAGCTTTTTTTTTAATTAATCTTTAATTTTATACCGTATCTCCATTTTTGTATCATTTATCCATTCAATTGAAAATAGATTTTAAACTTATTCTCATGTGATGTTCTAACTTGTGCCATAATCGATATACATCCACCACTCTACAACTTCATTGTTCAAATAAATACTTATCCCAAGAAGACTCTCACAATTTTTCCTTATTGATGACAGAGTGCCACACCGGAAGCTACACACTAGTTAAACTTAAATGATGCATCTACAACAACCAAAAAATCATTAGAGGAAATTTCATCCTAAAAAGTGGCCTCCTAAGGAAAAATAATAAAATAATAGTTAAAATAATAAAATAAGAGTTATGAATTTTGCAGGAAAAGAAGAAAACTCCTTTTTTAAATTGTAATTTTTGGCTTATTTGCTTATAGGTTTACTCAAATTTCAAGCAGAGACACTTCTTCGATGTGCAATTAAATTTCCCATCCAACGAGTACCCATCATGCATAGTTTTGAGAAGACCCACATGGACAAAAAATGAATATAGATTAAAAAAAGGTGTTGAATGCACTTTTTTAATGTATTTTCAATTTTTATCAACGTGGGTCTTCTCAAAAGTATGCATGATGCATACTCGTTGGATGTGAAATTTAATTATGCATCCAATGAGTGTATAGACTTGAGATTTGAGTAAACCTATAAGGAGATATGCTAACAAAAAAAAAGTAGTTTTTTTATTTTCCCTCAAAAATATTTATGTGTGCCTATTTTTAAATTTAAAAGATTTTGATTGGTTTACATATTATGACATGGAAATTACATGAGAATTTCATGGGCACTTTTGGGCTAAAATTTCCTATAAAGGAAACAAATAATATTAATATTCAAAACCTATGATACCATAAATAGTTCCCTACAAACCAATATTCAAACATAAAATCACAAGAAACCACAATTCAAACTTAAAATTCCATATTATTCGCATATTTATGCATTAAGGATTTTGAGACCTTTTTCACTTCTTGCTTGGCCCAACAAATACATTACATTCCTATTTATACTTAGAGAAAGAGAGATCTAAAATTCTCAAGAGATAATTCCTCTCCTAGGCTTTTGGATGAAGTTGCCAAAAAAATCCTATTTTTAAGAACTTATCATAAGCTTTTCCTAAATAACACATATTCTTTTTTTACATATCATTATAGACTTTTTATATAGTCAGTATTTTCTAAAAGTATACAAAATCTAGAATTCTTTAAAAATTATTAGATTTAGAAAATTAAATACATATGTTATTAGGATGCTCCTGCATTAGACTCCCACGGTATAAAGTTTCATGACCCCTTGGTCATGATTTTTAATCTGCTATCATGTTGACACAAAAAATGAGATTTGTAGCTTTCATAGCAAACTACAGTACCCAAATTGCTACTACAGAGTGCACAACCATTTCCATTGGGTTTTGAATATTGTATTAAACAAATTCAATGATTGAATCATAGAGCATAAACAAAGAGAAATTTAAACCTACCCACAAGAACTTAGAATAGACTTCCAATGTGTTTTATTCATTTAGAATGTCCTCTTATAGACAAGAAATGAAATTTTAGAAGAGCGACCATAGGGTACTTGAAATTTATAGGCGATAGAATAGGAATACAACATAGTAGCCAAAGCACTATCTCTCAATCATGTAGCAAGAGAATGTCTCTCCAAATTACACAATAGCTAAAAGACAAAAGTCTTGAGAGCCAGAGGTAGAAGTCCATAAGCCCGAAAAAAGTTCATTTTGATCCTTGTTCTTGTATTTTATTTCTCACGCTACTGACCTCTTTGCTTTCCAATTGAAACAAGTAATTTCCCATGTTGCTAACATCTTTGCACTCCAGAACTGAATCTATTTGATTCCTCATAGTGTGCATACCAACCAAAATTTATAACCTACATTCCATTCTCGTAGTGCATCTAGTAGTGGTTTTTTTGTAGTGGTAACTGTTAGTTTAGGAATATCAATGACTCCATGCAAGACAAGTATCAACACATGATCCTAGGAGTGTTGGGAACTCAAAAGTAGTTGTCACTTGATAAAACATAGTTACAGGAGTGACAACAACTATTTACTCAGTGTATCAGAAACTAAAATAATTAGGAGTGTCAAAAACTGAAAATACATGGGAGTAGTAGCACTTATTTTCCTACATTACGAACTCAAACATAAACTTGTCTTTGGTTGATGAGGATTGGTTGAGGCCAAGGATGCTCCTACATCAGACACCCTTGGTAAGAAAATATGAGCTACCAACTCATGTGGTAGTTCCTTCATAGAATAAAGTACCTCGTAGGCGTGCTAGCTCTTGTTAAATCACCCACGATGCATCTTCAAATCCCTTATTTTTCCATTTGACCAAATACTCCAAATCCTCCCTTGGAGAGTCTTCTTTCCAACCCTTGTGATGATAATTTCTTCTATTTCTTCAACAAGTTTAACTGGTAATTATTCCTTCCAGTTAATGGGCATACCTATCTCTTCATTTTTTTCTCCTTCATGGAACTCATATAGATCAACCACATTGAATATTAGAGAGATATCCAAGTCTCTCAGTAACTCTAGATTGTAGGCGTTTTCAGAAAATTTTCAAAGAATTTTGCATGGGCTTATTTTCTTATATTTCAACTTGTTGTAGCTACCCCTAAGAAATCTTTCTTTCTATAGATGCACCATTACTGATTCTCCTCTTGTAAATCCTTTGCTCTTCTTTTCAAATCTACTTACCACTTATACCTATCATCACTTTTGTTGCAGTCTTTTCTCCACCTATTTCATGCATTTCCCGCAATTTATGTGCAAAATCACTTGCATCATTACTCTTCCTTTCCTCCAAATCTATTAACTATATCAGGTCCAGAACACCTTTTGGTGACTAGCCATAAAATATTTGAAATTAACTCTTACCAATTGATCTATTCTTCGAGTCATTGTATGCAAACTCTTCATGTTCCAAGAACATATCCCATTGGTTGGTATTTTCTCCACTTAAGATTTTGAGCAAATTTCCAAGGCTCATGTTCATTACCTTAGTCTTTCCATCTGTCTATGGATGATAATATGAAGCAAATAATAATTTATATCCCATTTTCTTCAATAACATCCTCTAAAATTGACATGGGAAACTTGTATCGCTATCTGAAGTAATGGTTCTTCGTAAACCATGAAGTCTCAGTACTTCCTTGAAGAATAAAACAACCACTTCAATAACATCACTAGTTCTTTTGCATGCTATGAAATGTGCCATCTTCGATCTAAAACAACTACCATTGAATCATGTTTCCTTCTGTCCTTGGAGAACCCAAGAAAAATTCCACGTTCACATCTTCCCAAGGCCTTTCTCGTATTGGAAATGGAATATACAACCCTGAATTTTGACTTTGACCCTTTGCTAGTTGGCAAACTCTACAACACTCAACAAAATTTCTGGCTTCCTTGTTGATGCTAGGCCAAAAATACCTCTCCTTTACCAATGTTGTTGTATTATCCATGCCATTATGTCCACGTAATCCCCCGCCATGTAGCTCCTTAATAAGATTCAACCTCATTGGCCCTTGAGGAATGTACAATTGTTCATTTTTAAATAAAAACCTTTCTTGGATATGGTAATCCAAGAGAAATATTGTTTTGTGCACGCTCCAAGGTTCTTTACAAGCTATCCAAGCCTCTCTAAAATCGGCATATTTTGCATACAAATCTTTCATGCTTTCCAAACTCACCACTTCCGTTGAAAATGTGTTGAGTAGCATCACTTTCCTACTCAAAGAGTCTACAAATTTGTTTGACTTTCCAGATATAAGCTTCATAACAAATGTATAACTTTTCAAGAATTCAACCCATTTAGAATGCATTTGATTTAACTTACCTTGACTGTTGATACATTGTAAATCCTTGTGATCAGTAAACAAGAAAAAATATTTGGGAAGAAAATAGTGCCTCCACTTCTTCAAAGCTTACACAATAGCATAAAATTCCTGATCATATATAGAATACTTCTTCTTAGCATCATTTAGCTTCTCACTGAAGAATGTTATTAATCTACTTTCTTGACTTAAATTGCCCCAATTAATGTCCCACTTGCATCACATTCAACCTCAAATACTTTATCAATGTTTGGAAGCGCCAAAAAAGTTTCTTTGTGACCTTATTTTTTAGATCTACAAATTCTTTCCTTGCTACTATTTTCCATTTAAAATTCTCTTTTTTCATGCACTTAATAAGAGGTTCAATAATATATCTAAAATTCATAATGAATTTCCAGTATATGCTTGCCAATCCACGGAAGCTCCTAACCTCAAAAGTCGATTGAGGTGTTGGCCAATCCAACATAGCCTTCACCTTTTCAAAATCCATCTTCAGACCTTCCTTTGAAATCACAAATCCAAATTACACTAACTCATTCTACATAAATGTACATTTCTTTAAGTTAATTAGCAACTTCTCTTCCTTCAACCACTCCAACACTTTCCTTACATGTTCCAAGTGCTCCTCTTTGTTTTTATTGAAAATTTAAATGTCATCAACCTATACTACAACAACTTTTCTGAAGAATGGTTTCAATACCTCATTCATGAGCCTCATAAATGTGCTAGGGCATTAGTTAACCAAACTATTGTAACCAACCATTTAAATAATCCATCCTTTGTCTTGAAATCAGTCTTCCATATCACTTTCCCTACTCTAGATTTGATGATAACCACTTTTCAGGTCTATCTTTGTGAAATATGCAACTCCACTCAAACAATCCATAATATCCTCCATCGTTGTCAAGGGAAATAAGTACTTGATCATTATCCTATTAATGGCTCTAGAATCCATGCACATTCTCCATTCACCTATCTTCTTTGAAGTCAATACTGCTAGTACTGCACATGGACTTAAACTTTCTCTTATCAATCTTCTATCAAGCAGCTCTTGTAACTACTTATTTACTTCCTTTCTATCTACTAGAGTCATCCTATAAAGTGCCTTTTTTGGTACGCTCGATCCAGGAATCAAGTCAATATGATGAGAAATAGTCCTCATAGGAAGTAGTACTTTTGGTAATTCAACAGTAATAATTTCCTTGAATTCATCTCACAAGGATTTGATTTTTGCAGGTATGCTTTCTAATCCTACTTCCTCTTGCACATACTTTGGAATCACTACTAAACATTTTTTTTCCCTTGTTTCTTCATGTACAAACTCCTTGGTTGAACACAACATGATCTTATTGTTACTCATGCTTATACCTCCACAAATTTTTGTTGTTTCTTCTACCATTGGTGTGAGCTTGTATTTTTATTCATCTTTTCTAAACTCATATGTGTTTTCTCAGCCATCATGGTAAAATTTCCTATCAAAAAACCATGGTCTTCCCAGAATTATGTGGCATGCATCCATCTCAACCACATCACACAATACATGCTCCTAAAGGCTCGCAATTTGAAAATTTAATAAGCATTGCTTAGTCACAACCACCTATTGTCCCTTTTGTAACCATGAGACTCTGTAAGGATTTGGACAGACTAAACTTTTGAGTTTCAACTTGTCTAAATTACAACACTTTCCTTGGATCTTACAAAACTTTCCTTCTTTGTTCGGGTTCTTCCACTATATTCTTCTCAAGAGAAACACTTTATGAAACATCAAATTTTCTCCCTATTCTTAGTGAATTACAGTCACATTCTCTCCAGTAACAAAAGCTTCATTGACTTGTGTAGCTTATGTTATGGCTTCACCTCTTCTCCCTAAAATTTATCCTTCTGGGCACTTAGATTTCTTATGTCCTTCAACTACACAATGATAGCAAGTAATCACATGAATTCTCTTTCCTCTTCTAAGATATCATCTGCCTCTTCCAACACTATTTCCACCTCTACCACCTTGACCATTGGTGGATTCTTCTTCCTTTCCATTGCATCTAGCAGTCCCTATCTTACCTCTATGACTAAAACGTATTCGTTTTCCTTTTTGTTGTGTTTTCCTATTCAAATTTTCATCTACCTTCAAGGTAATGTGATAGGGTTAATCAACAATTTGGAAATAATTGATACTCATTTTGTCTTGAATCAAGTATTTATGTCCATTCACATACCTTACGACTCTTTGGAATCCTGGTTCCCTTATACTAGATCAAACTAACAATTTGAAAAACTCTTCATTGTACTCATGAACAAAGGTTTCCTTTTGTCTTAGATTTTGGACTTGTCTATAAAAAAAAATTTGCTAATTAACATGTAGAATTTTCTCCTTGATCTTCATGACTATATTCTTCCAAGTGTTGATCTTTTCTAGCTAATTATTTACTATGTCTTTATGTTACATATCCCACCATAGTGTTGCATTACCCTTCAACATTTTTCAAAACAAATATCACCAAATTTGGATCCTAATCCTTTTCATACTCGAAGTATCTTTTGAGTTCTCCAATCCAATCAATCAGCACATCAACTCTCAGATCGCAATCAAAATACGAAACTTAAACTCTCGCATTGCCTCTATTGATAAGCATGAAATAAACCTTACTACTAGATATCTCTCCTCAACATCCTCTTCTTCATTTATTTCTTCTTCAGTCTCTAAATCTACTTATGCATCTCCATTTCTTCTATGCTCAAACTTTACTATTCTTCGTCTTACCTCTTCTAGTTCTCGATTTCCCACACCTCCTTCTCCTACTCCTCTTCTCCTCGGTGGAATTTTTACAAGTTGTAAATGTGTCATCAACATCCACAGATCTCTACCCAAGTTTTGTGTTTGAGCTCATACCTTTGGCACTCTTTCCAAGAAACCATCGAACAAGATTTTATGGTATCTTATTACACAAGTCAAATCAAGGTGCCAATCCCAGAATGAAACCCACTCCAATACCACTTGATGTAGCAACTGAGATTATGTAGCTTTCACAGCAAAGTATAAAATCTGAATTGCTACTACAAAGCAAACAAGCATTTCCATAGGGTTTTTAATACTGTATTAAAATAAATCAATGACTAAATTATAGAGCATAAATGGAGATAAATTTAAACATGCCCACAAAAACTCAAAACATACTTCAAATGCATTTCAGTGGTAGTACAGGAATACAACACAGTAGCCAAAGTAATCTCTCCTAATCATGTAGTAGGATAAGGTCTCTCCAAATCATGTAGTAACCAAAAGCCAAAAGTCTCGAGAGCGATCAGAAGCAAAATCCTAGAAGCCTGGAAAAAAGTCCTTTTTTTTCCTTGTTCCTATAATTTATTTTTCCTGATATTAACCACTTCACATTCCAACTGAAACAAGTTGTTTCCCATGCTACTGCAACCTCTTCACATTCCATAAATGAATCAATTTGATTCCTCATAGTATGTGGAACAAACCAAAATTTGTAATTGACATTCCATTCTTGTAGTGTATCTAGTAGTGTTTGTCCCATATCAATAACAATCAGTTTGGGCGTGTCAATGACTCCATGCAATAGGAGTATGATCATGTGATCCTAGGAGTGCTAGAAACCAAAAATTATTCATCCCATGATAAAACATATTTACATGGGTGACATCAACTATCATTCGGGTGTATCAACAACTAACATAATAGGAGTGTCGATAACTCAAAATACATGGGAGTAGCGACACTTATTTTCATAAATTACAAACTCAAAAAAAAAAACTTGCTTTTGGTTTATGAGGGTTTCTTGAGGCCATGGATGCTCCTACATCACCTGTTGTTGTATATTCTTGTCCTTCTAGATCCCAAACTTGATTTTTTTGTTGCCCACTTATTTTACTATTTTGTTGTTGCATTGTTGTTACCTGGAACCTTCCAAGATTCCACAATTTGTCTTCTCGCTACTTTGTGGAAGACTTCCTGCTTCCATCTCTTTTTGAAGCTATACAAAATATACTAACTTTCTTTTTCACCTTGTTCATCAATCTACCATGGAGTAACTTTTTGGTCCTCCTATTTATCCTTCATATAATTTATCATCTCTTTTGGAACCCTCAATTCTTCTGCAACCTTTCTATAGTCTTCATGAATCTTGGTATTTGATAGCCATTCTTCCAAAAGCTTTATCTTCTAATCATATTTTTTCTACATTACATCTGAGTATTGTCATTTTTCTTCAACATCTGCATTTTCTATCACAAAGTTGATACCTTTCATTCCATATGCTAATATTTTCTTACCTTTTTCCTTTTCACATTTTTCCATTTGAGATAGTTCCACATTTTCCTCTTCCTTTATGATAGCCTTTAGTGTTTTTCCATCTTCATAACTTTCATAACATCCATACATCAAGGAAAATTTTAAGGATGGAAGTTTATCTGAAAGTTTATAAACCCTTGGTGAATCTTACTAGTCCCTAATATGCACATTGTAAAATGTTTGATAATATTTTTGTAAAAATATTTAGATTTCTAGTGATATTAAGTCTATATAAAATTTTGGCGATTTTTAGGGTAAAATAATTTTGTACTATAAAATGTCGGCGAATCATTTTTAGAAAAATTGGAAATTGGTGAATCTTTTTTTTGGAAAAAACATGGAAAATTAGCCTGTCTGTGAACATTAGCCCCTAAAAGTTTCCCTTCCATACATACACAAATCCTTAGTTTCAAATTTATGAGGCCCCTTGGTCTCTATTGATGCTTCTGGCATCTCTTCCTTATGTTGCTCTAAATCCTCCCAATGCTCCATAAGACTTTCATCAAGTTTCTCATCTTCATCATCATCTTCTTCGATCATAGCCCCCTTCTCTAGTTCACAAATCAAAACTCTTTCCCTTTCATGGATCTTTGTCAATATGCAAATCTACTAGTTTTTTTCTCTTCTTCAAAACACACTTTCACCTTTTATAATTGCATAATTGCACATAATTGCACAATATGCCATTTAACTCTTTTTTTAAGCTTCCAACCATGATTCAAGCTCTCTCTTAGTAGTTCCATTAGAATACTAAGTCTCTCCTTCAAATCAACTATTTTTTGTCCAATTCTTCATCACTCATCTTCTTCCTTTTACTATCCATATTTTGTACAATCTTGTGTACCTTCCAATGTTCTTACCATGTTTTTGCTGCACTATACAATATCTGTAATGTAAATCCACATATAATCAGCTTCAAGTCACAATGTTACATAGTTCCAATAATGTTCAATTCCTATTAACATTGAATTGTGATAATGACACTTCCATCCTAGGCTTGGTTCTTCAATAATGTTCAATTTGTCTAACGCTTCCAGTGGTATGTAGCTTATCTAAATCCATGCATATAGCTCAATGCAATGCACTAGTGATTTGCACTTACACATCCATGCTATTACAACATTGCATAATCGTCGCTATGTTACCAAACTGAAGGTAAAATGTGAAACAAAAGCTACACCACAACTACACACTAATTAAAACTAAATGATGCAGCTACCAAAATAAATTGAAACAAAAAATATTAATATTCAGTATGTTTGATACTAAAAATAATTTCCTACAAACCAATATCCAGACACAAAATCGCAAGAAACCATAATTCAAACCTAAAATCCCAAATTATTCACAACTTTATTCATCAAGGAGATTGATACCTTTCTCCCTTCTTGCTTGGCCCAACAAATACATTACATTCCTATTTATATTTAGAGAAAGAAATATTTATAATTCTCAAGACATAATTCCTCTCCTAGAATTTTCGAAGAAGTTGAGAAAAAAACCCTCTTTTTAGGAACATATCATAACATTTTCCTAAATAAAACATTTTTTCTTTTTCTTTTCCTTCTTCTTCTTTCCCATATTGTTTCTTGACTTTTTACATAGTCTAGTATTTTCTAAAAATATACAAAATGTAGAACTCTTTAAAACTTCTTAGATTTGGAAAATTAAATACACATTTTATTAGGATGCTCATGCATCACCTATCATCTTGACCATTCTTCAAGATTGATTCCATATTTATCTATATCTCCTGAGGATTCATGTATTTCATTACTTATTAATTCCAAAACCCTCAACTTAAAACTTAAATATATTTATAATATTGATCTCAAATAGCTACAATCCTTTTCCAAATATATTATTTTATGTCTTCTCTTTCCAAAAAAAATTGAATCACTTAAATTGGACATCCCAATAAAAAATTACATTACTTTCAAGTTAACATAACTTTCAAAACTATGCTTTGAAGTTTGTCCTTCTAACTAACGTTTATTTTAGAGTATATTTGCAATTGTGATCCTTTTTTTTGGAATTTTGGTATGTAACACTTTTATATGTTTTCTCTATAATTTCATAGCTCTGATCAAAATTTCATTAGAGGAAATTTTAGCCTAAAGTGCTCATGAATTTTTCATGTACATAAGTAAACCAATCAAAATCCTTTAAATTTAAAAATAGGTACATGTAAATATTTTTGAGGAAAAAAAAAAACTATTTTTTTAATTGTATTTTTGGCATATCTCCTTATAGGTTTACTCAAATTTCAAATACAAGCACTCATTGGATACAAAATTTAAATTCCACATCCAACGAGTATCCATTATGCATACTTCTGAGAAGATCCACATTGATAAAAAAATGTTGGATGTGGAATTTAAATTATGTATCCAATGAGTGTCTACACTTGAAATTTGAGTAAAACTATTAGGAGATAAGCCAAAAATACAATTACAAAAAATAGTTTTCTTATTTTGCCTCCAAAATTCATAACTCTAATTTTATTTTTTTAACTATTATTTTATTATTTTTCCTAAAGAGGCCACTTTTAGGCTAAAATTTCCTCTAATGGATATTCCAAATGAAAGATATAGTAACATTCCTAAAACTCATTGATTTTTTACCCCTTCTTTAAAGAGAACGTGTACAATGTAGTACATTTTCAAAATTTCAAATCTAACTATGACATTCTTGCTTGATGTGCTCCAATATGCTTTCTTCTAACCTTTAAAATTTCTTAATATAAAAATTGTCTAGAAAAAATTTCAATTAACATACCAAGATGACTAATTTGAAATTAAATCCTAAATTAGTGACAAACCATAACTTCCACAACATATATCTTTGAATGTGTAAAGAACAAAAAGTAACATTTTACCAACTATACCCTTATATGTATTTTCAATATTTACAAAAAAAAATTGTATGAAGCTTCCTACAAGAAAGCTATAGAAAATTTTCTAAGATGATTCATTTAAAATTTATTTCAAGTCTATTCAGATTCATTGTAACACCATCCTCCCACATCTACCCAAGTAACCAGCCAACTAGGGTAAACATGTGACAAGAGTCTACTATGATGGGATACAACCTCCTATGTGACCTTAAGGAAGTGGAATCGATGGAAACGCGACATACAAACCTTCCACATCAGCATGAGGACTCACAAGAACCATCCCAATCTTTCCCGCAACTAGCTCCTGGGACCCACTGAGTTTTTAGAATAATTAACCCCTGGAATCCCCAATAATATGGGCATGCCTGCATCCAGGGGTCTATGAACTTTCCCACAACATGGCATACCAATGTCTAGGGAGTATTTTTCTCAGTGTTGTGCCAGTGTCCCTCGGAATTGAGCCACATTTTCAGGCCCAGCTCCTAGGTGACTGCCTAGAATTAAATGCCACCTTAAGAATAGAAAGATAACAAGGGAATGATGATTCAAATGAAATTACTTGAACAAGCCCTTGAATGGACCCCTACTAGGCATGACAAACATTTCGTCAAACATATCACAAATATGTAATCTATAAGTCTAAACAACATATTTAAGCATAGGGGTCTCATACTTATCTGAGAATCGCTAAGAAGAATTGTTCCCTTATATCCTTAGTTGCATTATCATCTATTAGGCCATAAATACATTGTTCATTCATTTACAAATCAAAACGTGAGGAAATCCATACATCATCACTGTCATAATACATCCTTATAACTAGCATAATAACAACAGAAATATCAAGGATACATTAGCCATAAAATCCACATATAAACAAATAAATTTATACATAATATATCAAGGAGAGAACCTCTTACGAATGAATTCAAAGTCCAACCCGGGATGGGACTATCACGTTCCACCTGACCATATAATGGCTAAGCCAAATCTCTTTTTAGCCATTCACCCCCATGCCATATTCCAAGCATGAATGCGGGACTCAAACCAAAATAACAAACCAAGGCATCCTGAGGCTAAACCACCTCACCCTCATCAATAAAAACCAAAATTTACCATAATCCATACCATATCACTAAGCCAACACAATAAATATGTGATAACAGGCTTTACCATGATCTCCACCATATCACTAGGCCAAAACAATCATGGATGCCACTGAATTTCTCCACCTACATAGTGAGGAATTTTCCTGTCACCTAGTCTCTCATGCTTTAACGCAATCCACAATCTGATCCATCAATCACTCGGCCCTAAATAGAGACACCACCCTCTAGGCTTTACCATATATCCTGCCATTCACTGGTAATTATTCCCAGGCATAATCAAGGGAAAACACCTCTTGGCTTTACTATATATCCCACCATTCACCGACAAGGATTGCTATGCCCACCGAGGCAACACAAAATTCATCTTTACCGCTACCCACATTCTGGTTCATGGGTTACTATGTCATGTTTTCTATCATTTTGGGATCCACCTCACTCAACTTTGAATCCATCTAGAAATACAGCTCAACCAAAACATGAGAACCCCATCACACCATGACTATCTGGAAATGGCAAGGCTAGGCTGAAAACACTATCACACCTGGAAAAACCATGCCATAATAGTGAAAGAACGACATGCAATACCATGCATGAAAAATCTAGCAAGAAAAACACACATGCAAATCGATACTTGCACATAATATTGTTGTAGTTGCTTGGTCCTGCTCTTCCTTTCTTGATCATTCCTTCCTCTTGCCTTATTTTCCTTTCTTGATCTAATGCCAAAGTTCTCCAAGAAAACTCCAAGTGTCCAAGAGTGAGAGATAGAGAGAGAGAGTAATGAGAGAGCTCCAAAACTGAACTGACAAAAGGTTACAAACTAATCCTCAGAATCCTTTTTATCAGTTAAACCTATATGTTTTTTCATTTTCCATTATTTCATTCATTTTCTTCCTCACATGCAACATGTGACCTTTCACCTTCCTTTTCTCCTAATTTCCATTATTTTCATAAATAAATGTGCCAAAAATGCCATTTTGTCTTTCCAAAGCCTTAGCCATTGCTTTTTCCAATTTCCTTAGCCATAATAAACTAGTGAACACCCACAAGGATGGTTTTGCACAACATTCAACTTGGAATAAATGTCCTATCAACCGTGGTTATTATTTTTTTCCTTTATTAACTTTTATTACATGGAATTTTCACTAGGGTTGTTAACAAACCCTCCCCCTTGGGGGAAACCATCCTCGATGTTCAACCACGCCTATACTTCAGAAAAAATGCTGAAAATAAGACATATTTCCCATGGAGCTTTATAACATAGCTCAATGCAGTATTTACAATGATCAACCTATTGAAAAGCAAACCAACATGACAACATAAAAACATGACAACTATAATGACATCACACCCATATCGCTTATTATTGCTTTATAACATATCTCATGGTTGTATTACATCCATATACATATGTACATATATCAAAACATCACCAAAACATATGCTAAAACATATACCAAACATCATACCAAAACTACTTTGCCTCTATCGGTAGACAATGAAGGATATATAGCCTGCATCTAGTCTGCCATCTCCCATGTAGCTTCATCGAGCGCAAAGTTCTTCCACTGGACTTTATTCTACTCGATTGCTAGGTTCATGAGCATGAGCACCTTTTTCTAAAATATACACTGAGGCTCCGGCTAGAATTCTCCATCTAGATCCACTTGCAATACAGACTGTCAATCACATGATCAACATCTTTAACATACTTCTTAAGAAATGACACATGAAAAACATCATTGAATTTCACTATCGAAGGCAATGCAAGTTGATAGGATATTGGTCAAATTTTCTCAATAATCCTGAAAGGTCCACAAAACTCTGGTGCCAGATTGGCACATGTTCCAATCCGCAAGCAGTTCTTCTTCAGTTTAATGCGCAAGTACACCTATTCCCCAACCTGTAACTCCTTGAATAACATGTTTTGATCTGCGTAGCTCTTCTGCCTATCCTATGTTACCTTCAAATTCTTCTTGATTACCTGCATTTCCCTTTCCATTTCTTCCAACATGTCTAGTCCAATCAACACCTTGTTAACTAGATCACTCCAACTGATGGGAGTATTGCAACTCTACCCATAAAATACCTCAAATGGACTCATCTTCAAATATTCCTGATACCCATTGTTGCAAGCAAACTCTACCAGTGGAAGGTACTCTTCCCACTTCCGTTGTTGATGCATCACGTACATCCTCAACATGTCCTCCAATATCCTATTGACCCTCTATGTCTATCAATTTGTATGTGGATAATAAGTTGTGTTGAAGGCAAACTATGTGCCCAAACCTACAAACAACACCTTCCAAAACTTGGAAGTGAACTTTGCATCCTTATCTGACACGATCTTCTTTGGAACTCCATGCAATCTAACCATGTATCTAATGAATACCTATGCCACATCACTAGCTGAGAATGTAGACTTCATTGGAATGAAGTGCACAACCTTTTTCAACATGTCCACAATAACCATGATGGAATCATGCTTTCTCACTATCCTCGACAATCCTGTGATATATTCCATGGAAATGACCTGACATTTCCACTCTGGAATCACAATTGGCTGTAGTAGTCCACTTGGATGCTTAAACTTTGCCTTCACCCATTGATAATCAAAACACCTAGCCACAAACTCTCTGACATCCTTCTTTAGATTCAACCAATAATAAAATTTCTTCACTGTGGTCAATATCTTTTGATAGCCTGGGTGACTGGAACATGGTTTCGCATGAAACTCCCTAAAGATCACCTTCTTGATCTCACTATTGTCTGACACATATATCCTATCCCTAAATCTAACCAATCCATCTATCGTGAGATAATAGTCCACATCATGTGCCCCTGCACTTGTACCTGTACCATTACTTGTACATGTAAATGTACCTGTACCTATACTATGTTGCAACATATGCACAATCTCCATATACCTGATATCCTGTTGACTTGCCTGCAAGATCCTATCTTGTAGATATGTCCCATAGGAACTCATAGCTGCTATATGTTTTACTTGCATCCGTCTACTAAGAGCATTTTCCACCATATTCTCTTTACCTTTGATATACCTAATCTCAAAATCAAACTCACTAATCGTGGCCAACCATCGAGCCTGCCTGCCATTCAGATTTGGTTGGTCAAATAGATACCACAAACCACTATAATCAATCATCAATACAAACCTCCTTCCTAGAATATAGTGCATGTATGGTTGCTTCCAAATCAAGATCATGTGTTGAATAGTTCTGCTCATGCTCATTCAATTTTTGTGACTCATAGCATACCACCTATCGATCCTGCATAAGGACTCCACCAAGTCCTCTCTTGGAAGAATTTGTACATACTACAAACTCTTTGTTTGGATTTGCAATCTTTAATACTGGTGCATGTGTCAACAACTGCTTGAGCTGCTCAAATTTGGCCTCACACTGTTATGTCCATTCAAACTTCTTACCTTTCTTTTGAAATGATGTAACCTTCCAATCCCATCAAAGATCTCACCCCATCTACATTTCTAGGAGCTTCCCATTCCATGATGGATATTATCTT
Source organism: Pinus taeda (assembly GCA_000404065.3). Classification (NCBI taxonomy): domain Eukaryota; kingdom Viridiplantae; phylum Streptophyta; class Pinopsida; order Pinales; family Pinaceae; genus Pinus; species Pinus taeda. The sequence continues at coordinate 66,944 of APFE031008127.1, read as the reverse complement.
TTCTGGATACAATGATATGCCCTCCATGGAAATGACATGTCCCAAGTAATGTACTTCAGTCTGAAAGAAACTACACTTGTTGAGCTTAGGATACAACTGATTCTCTCTCAACAATCTCAACATTTATGCCAAATGCTCAGTATGATCCTCCTCATTTTTATAATATACCAAAATATCATCAGTGAACACAATAAGAAACTTGTCCATGTACGAATGCAACACACTATCCATCAAGCACAGAAATGTGGCTGGAGCACTAGTCAAACTGAATGGAACTATAACAAACCCACCATTCCCCTTACCCGGTCTGGAAAGTTGTCTTGTAAATGTCCTCTTCCTTGATGCATACCTGATGGTATCTTGATCTTAAGTCGATCTTCGAGAACATTGTGGATCCCTTCAACTGATCGAAGAAGTCATCAATCATTAGTAACAAATACTTGTTCTTGATGGTCACTTTGCTCAACTTCCTGTAGTCAATGCATAATCTGAGACTACCATCCTTCTTCACAAAAAATATTGGTGCGCCCCAAGGTGATACACTTGGCCTAATGTATCCCGTATCCAACATTTCCTTCAACTGCAACTTCAACTCTACCAACTCAGATGTGCTCATCCTATAAGGTGCTTTTGATGCTGGAGCTTCCCCTCACACTAACTCAATAGAAAAGTATACTTCCCTGTGAGGTGGAAACTCAGAAATCTCTACGGGAAACACATCCTAAAACAACTATAGAACTGGGTACCTAATCAAAACATCTACATCCTCAACTTCCTTGCCTTTGTCACTAGAAATATGCACTACAAATAATACAAACCCTTTCCTATGACTACGCTTCGCCTGCATAGCTGTCACCATCCTAACTGATGTGGCTTTCTTATTTCCCTATAAGACTATTAGTTCCCCATTGTCATCCACGCACTCAATGGATTTGTCATAACAATCCACCTTGGTCCGATGAAGGTACAACCAATACATGCCCAACAACATATTGTATGATCCCAAAGGTAATACATTAAAATGTGTTGCAGTAGGCATACTATTCATATCAAATACACAAGCTCTTACCCAATGATGAACTCGCTTCTTCGTACCTGTAGCCAACTACACTAACCAAGATTTTGCATGCACTTATTTATTCAAACCACACTTATCCACCAAGTCACGACTAACATAACTATAATTAGATCTAGGATCAATCAAAATAGAAACAAATTAATCAAAAATTTTACCATCCATCTCAATGATAGATGCATGATGGTATGCATGTTTGTTATCTAGTGTTGCATAGATACGAGGAATGATCTGACCAACATTCCCAACAGTCTTTACCTCCTGTGCACTATATATATGAGGTTTTCCACCTTGATTCTGTGGACAATATCTCTTAAGGTGTTCCTTACCACATGTTTAACACTCCAACCATACAATATCATCTCCTCTATGTTGTTGCTATGATCCATGTCCCTATCTAGTGGCATTGAACTTCTTTTGTGGTGCCACATTCTCTTTCTCTTTTGCATTCTGAGGCCTTTTCCTTTTCAGCTACCATTTACCCTTACCTTCATCCTTATCCTTCCCTTTACATCTTTGTTTGGATTCATTCTTATGCTTTGTCTGTTCTTAAAAATGCTTCAATTTCCCAATAACTTACTCAAGTGACCAAGGCTCATCGTACTCAATCCAATCTCTAAATGATAATGGAAAACCACTGATAAATCATTGAAATTTATCCTTATCATCTTTAAGATACGGTACATATCTCAATAGCTCCAGAAATGTGGTCAAGTACTCTTCATATATCATTGATCCCATATTTAGCTCATAGAATTCTTTGGCCTTACTATCGTAGTACCTTTCTAACAAGTACTTCTTCCTGAAAAAAACTCTTGAACTTATGCAACTCAAGTCCTCTATCCTAATGTCTCTGACCTACTTTACATCTTCCCACTAGATGTATGCTTTACCTATCAAGATAAAGATAAGAATTTTTGCCTTGATATTCTCTATGTACTGATGCAACTCAAAGAACTTGTTCATGCCAAGTATCTAAGCCTTTGCTTCTTCTGGTTTTTTCAAGTCTCCATAAAAAGTAGGTGGATTTTCTTTCTTAAATTTGTATGGAAAGTATCCCCTATCACTCCTCCTGTAATGATGATAACAATTACTATCATGATGCATGTCAAAACCATAACTAGAATAATACATGTATCTATCGCCTCTCCCATCCGGATTATCCAAAAACCTACCATCTCTCGTCGTGTCATCTCTATCTAACATGTGACCACCATGAGACCTACTTCCATATGCCCCATTAGTTTTGTCCTCATGTCTATGGCTAATCCGAAGTGGCCCCTATCACTACAATCCTAACAAACTTTGAAGAAGTATTTCATTAACCTCTGCTTGTTTCTCTTGTGCCTGCATGAATTTTTCATTGTCCTCCTTACAACTCCTTATTTCTTCCTTTAAGCTTTTCAATGTGTCTACTAGATCAAAAGAGTGCCCAACACCACACTGCTCATCTAATTCATAGGGGAAATCTTTGTAGTCTACCATCCTGCTAGTCATTTTGATCTCTTTCCTATAGGGCATACTATGTCAGCTAAACCAAATCAGAATAAACCAATTTACCTTAGCAAAATTCGGGGAGGATATCTCATCTGCAAAATCAACCAATCAACATAGTACATGTATAACATAATCATAACATCATATAGACATATAAAACATAATAATATAACCATGTACCCATCAATCTAGCTAGAGTCCATTCATCAATGCATGACCATATCAACTATACTTACCATAACCTCATGCATGACAACCACAAACATACCAATGTAGACTTGACAATAGACAAGCATAAACAACATGTAACAAATCATACACTCATGATGACACACACCACAAAAACAACAACATCCTCTTCCACATGGCAATACCACTACAACCATGACCGACACCATGCATATGCAACAAGCATACAGACCACAAGGATGATTAACAAACGTGCAACTAACATGAATGCATGATCAACACACACTGCCCATCTAGTCCAAGGGGTGAACCATGCTCTGATACGACTCTGTAACACCCTACTCCCACATCTACCCAAGTAACCAACTGTTACACAACATTTTGTCACTATCCCTGTACTCCCCGTTCCTTGATCCTGGAGGACCTCTACTGTGAACCATGCATGCTTTTCCTTCATGAAGAAACTCCCATTGCGTTGCTCTTCATGAGCAAAGAAATTCCCTTTTACACCATTTCCCATGAAACTTCTGTTTTTCCCAGTTAACAAGACTAGTGCTAATGGCCTTTGTCTCTAGGCGTTGATGGGCAGAGATTAGCACTACTCCTCGCACCGACCAGAGAAACTGAGCTGTGTTTCAGTCGCGTTGGTCCTGTTATGGAAATTTTTTTAAATTAGAGACGGAGCTTCTAGCTCTAGAAGCTCCGAAACAAAAGTCTGGTAAATGGTTTGGCTGTATGGGGTTGAGGATGAAAGTTTGGGCTCCTTTCCCCTATAATGATGGAACTACCTCAAGGGATAAGTCCTTCTCCCATGAGAAGAGGATCCATCTCCCATCCATATTTCCTATATAAACCTCCCTTCTTCCCAAGCACAAACTAGTTGCAGATTTTTTGGTTGAGTGTTGATGTTATTTTGGTTTGGAGTAGACAAGCAAGCTATTACTAGTCGTAGCTATCTATTTGTGTGAGGGAGAAGTGTTCTTTGGTTTAAGAAGTCTAAAGGGAAGAGCCTTAAAACTATTTTTGATTGAGGCCATCATGGAATGCTAGCAGAAGTGTGTGGGAACCTGGTCTTGTCAGAGGAAGGCTACAACATCAAGATGAATGGTTGTAATCTCTCTTTGATATTAATATATGCAACTATCGACTGATTTCCTACATCTTTTGTAATATTACATATTCATAACTTAATGTTTCTTGACTTGTTAAGTAGGTTGAATTGCAATTTTTCTATTATTATGTTTGTGTGTTGTTGTTGTTTACTTGTTTCAGGAGCTTGAAGAAGCAAGAGATTGTTGGAGTGAGAAAGTGAGGACATCATCAAGCAGGATAAGTGGACCAAGAGGTATGCCATATATACTGATTCTAACCTAAGGAAATCTTCCATAGAATGTATCTATTGTGGCTAGACCCATTATCGAGCTAGAGGGATTCGTTCGTGTCCCCACTTATCATTTTACTTCGCCACACCAACCAACTGGGATAAACATGTGACGAGAGGCTACTATGATGGGATTCAACATCCTATGTGACCTTAAGGAAGTGGAATCAACGGAAACACAACATACAGATCCGAGGCTAAACCACCTAACCCTCATAGACAAAAGAGGTCAACTCATACCTTAATGTATCTCAGGGGCATCCTGAGGCTAAACCACCTCACCCTCATCAATAGAAACCAGGCTTTACCGTAATCCATCCTGAATCACTAGGCCAATATAATAAACATGTAATAACAGGCTTTACCATGATCTCCACCGGATCACTAGGCCAAAACAAGCATGGATGCCACCGTATTTCTCCACCTACACCATGAGGAATTCTCCTATCTCCTAGTCTCTTTGGATTTACCGCAATCCACAGTCTCATCCAGGTATCACTAGGCCCTAAACTGAGACACCACCCTCTCGGATTTACCATATATCATGTCATTCACCGGCATGGATTACTAGGCCTAATCAAGGAAAACACCTCTTGGCTTTACCATATATCCTATCATTCACCGAAAATGATTCCTAAGCCCAATGAGGCAACAAAAAATTGGATTTACCGCAACCCACATTCTGGCTCAAGGGTTAATAGGCCATGTGTTCTATCATTTGGAGATCCACTTCACTCAGCTTTGAATCCATCTAGCAATCTAGCTCAACCAAAACATGAGAACCCCATCACACCATGGTTATCCAGAAATGGCAAGGCTAGGCTGAAAATACTATCGTACCTAGAAAAACCCATGTCATAATAGCAAAAGAGCCACATGCAATGCCATGCATGTCGAATCTAGCAAGGAAAACACACATGAAAATTGATATCTGCAAAAACTACTGTTGTAGCTGCTTGATTCCACTCTTCCATGCTTGCCCATTCCTTCCTCTTGCCTTCTTTGCCTTTCTTGATCCAATTCCAAAGTGCTCCAAGAAAACTCTCTAAGTGTCCAAGAGTAAGAGAAAGAGAGAGAATAGTGAGAGAGCTCTAAAATTGAACTAACAAAAGGTTACAAATTGATCCTTAGAAGCCCTTTTATCAATTAGGCCTTTATTTTCTTCATTTTCCATTATTTCCTTCATTTTCCTCCTCACATGCAACCTGTGACCTTTCACCTTCCTTTTCTCCTAATTTCTATTATTTTCATAACTAAATGTGTCAAAAATGTAATTTTTCATTTCCAAAGCCTTAGTCATTGCCCTTTCCAATTTCCTTACCCATAATAAACCAATCAACACCCACTAGGATATTTTTGCCCAACATTCAGTTGGAATAAGTGTCCCATCAACTATGGTTATTATTTTTCCTTTATTAAATTTTATTACATGGAATTTTCACGAGGGTTGTTACATTCATAACTTCCATAGGGTGTATTATTGACATTATAATAATTTGAAATCTAAAATTTGTATGCCATGTGATTTGGAATTTTTCTAAAGTATATAAATAAATAAATCATTTGAAATGTACCAAAACAAATTATATTGAAAATAAAAACATTACTTATTTGAGATTGATTTTTGGATTGGTCACAAAATCTAACTTTTATAGCCTATATCTCTAAATGTCTAATGAACCAAAATCTGAAATTTTAATCACATGCACTTCCCTATTTATCCTTAATATTCTCAATATTATTAATCCAAAACTTCTTAGAGATAAATTTATAGTAAATATATGTCAAATTGACTTCTTTGAAGCAAAAAAACCCTAGCATCATAGCTTTGATATCAAATCTTATGGTTCAAATACTTGAAATATCATAATAAACTATAAGTACACACCATGTACATAAATGTGAAAATGGAGCACAACTCCAATATAGATAAGAGAGTTAAGTTACAAAATAACTCCTTAAATAACATGAAACAATCCTTCAAATACTCAAATACATTCATACATCCAAATCACTTCTACATTTATTATTAGGTCAACCTTATTACATATTAGCATAACCATATAGATTAAATGGTTGGTAAATGTTGATATACATCAATTCATAATAAGCATGAAAACACTTACTTCATCAAACCTATGAGGTTTCTAATATTAAAAATAATTATAAATTAACTAAATTATAACTTTACTTTAAATAATAATATTATTAATGATAAAAATAATTAATATATAACTTAAACATATATATTAACTTAACTAAATATAACTTTATTTTTAAATAATTATTATTATTATGATAAAAATAATTAATATATAACTTAAACATAATATATATTTAAGAAAAAACATATCACAATATTCTTATTAACCATAGAGATTCACCCCTACTTTATCATGGAGATTCTTAATATGTAAATAGGCATTGTTACAAGAACATGGGATAATTCCTTGGCTTATCAATATCACATGTCCAAAAAGTCACAACTCCTTTCATATAATGCTTGTGCAATGCCATTTTTTTAATTCATGAATTTAATTAAAAGGAAAAAAAAAACATAAATATTTTTTTAAAAAATCTCCACCTTTGATTTGTGTATACTACTAATAATAGTCTACAATATTTTATGGAGGTTAAATCCCTACCATCCACCTCACAATTATTGATAGTTAAATTAAAATTATAGAAACACTATTCAAAAATAGACATGTCTATTGGCATAATTACACACACTTAACCCCATACATACCCCCCTAGGTCATATTATATACATTTAACCCCATATATGCCACCATTAGAGTCACATTGGCATAGATCCATCATAAATTCAAATCTACCAAAAGTTGAGAGGAATCAAATCTCTCAGATAAAAACCTCTTTATGAGTGCAAAACTTGAGGAAAGATTTTCACCTCAAGGGATTTGTTTCCTCTCAACTCTTAGTAAACTTGGAGTTAAGATGGATTTAAGCAACACAATAATAAATGTTTCAGAAATATATATATATATATATATATATAATATCTATATATATTTAATTATAATATATTATTTTTTTATAAGTAAATATCTATTGTAGATTATAAATCCCATTTTTGTTATAAGCCAAGATCTCGAGAGAAATACATTGAAAATCGGTTGAACGTTTTTCAACCTCTATCTAGTTTCATCATCGGGACAAGGATGAGAGCAAGATCAACAAACCACTAGTTTATATTAGAGATGCAACGGTAAATTTCACAATCAAAAAAGAAAAATAAATGAAAAGATACATTAAAGAAATTTATTAATTAATTATTTTGAATTAATTTAATTTATTTAATATATATTTATATTATTTAGAAATTATTAACAATTTCTAATAATTTATTATGTAATTTACTAAATTCAAATACCCTGTCATTTAAAATTATATTAAATATAAATAAATGATGATTAGAAATTATATTTATCTAATAAGAAAGGGAAATTTTATAATAATATTATTATTAATAATACAAACCTATAAATTCAATCTCAAAATAAATTAAAAACAAATAAAAGAAAAAAATACCTAGACCAGAACACAAACCAACCAGGAAAGGGGGAAGGAAACAATGTAGAAAAACCCAGGGGGTTAAGAACAAAGAGAAGGGACCCATGAGCTACTTAACTTCCATCCATCATCCCTATTAAGAGTCTTATTTCTCTTTTCAATCTGGATGGCTTCTCTTAATTTTAAAAGATGGAGATGATCAACCCTAGTGAGGACCTTAGAATCCTATAAGCAAATATGGTGCTTCGATAATTCAACATGTTTAGCTAGAGCAGAGGAGTGAGTCCTATAGTGTCTAAGGTCTGTTGTGTGCTCTTGAATCCTTTGGGAAATGGAGTGACCAGTGTCTCAAATGTAGGAGGTTCCACATGAACATGGAATTAAATAAACACCCTTCATGCTTTTGGAATCAATACGATCTTTAACAAATCTTAAAGAGCCACGAATGGTTTTTAAAGGCCTAAAGGTGGAGCTAATTTTTTGTTTCCTCATAATTCTCGCAATTTTCTTAGTCATCCCCTGGATAAATGGAAGCTAGACACTAGAGGCCACCCCAACCGGCTCTTTCCTAGTTTTAGGTCCCTTACTAGCTTTTTAAAAGAACTGAAAACCTTGGAACTTATTATAACCATTCTTCTTGAAAACATTTAAGAGATGGGATTTCTCATTAGACAGATGGTCTTCATCAAAAACCCTTAAATCCCTACTATCTAGAGTGTTGAGAAGCCGTAGTTTCTTGGGCCAGAAAATGATGAGTGTTATGAGAAGAACAACGAGGGAAGAGTTGAATAGTGTGCAACAGAGAGCCTATGCGAGAGAAGGCAGAGTGCTGAGGACATGTTCCTATGAGAAATGGGCAAAGAGAAGTTGCATGAGACTAAAGGGAGTCTGTGGAACAACAGTGGAATGAGAGTAGAAGTTGTTTCTTCATCCAACCATTTTGGTATTTTACTTGTAATGTATATGCCTTTGTTTTCAGTTGTATGAAAATGTAGAACAATGGTAAGAGAAGGTTGGTGCCTCTTGGAAAGTTGGTGCTTGCTAACTTGAGAGGTTCGGTGCCTCCTATGAGTGGGTGATCACAAACAATTTGATGTAATTAAGTAGGTGCTTAAATTACATCATAAACAAATAACAAATTGGTGGTTTTTCCCTCTGGGTCTCCACATGAAAACACTAATGTCAAAATGTGTATGATGCTCATGTGATTGGTTGTATGAACATATGAATGCTTATATTTTTTTCTTACTTTCCTTATGAGTAAAAGCACTCATAAGAAACAAAAAATAAAAAGGGACTAAAAGCATATTCAAGAAAAAGATAAAAGAATCTCATTGTTACTGATTCATCCCCCTCCCCCCCCACCCCCCAATAATTCCTTATTCTAACAATTGGTATCAAAGCAAGGATTCCTTTAGGAAAAATATAACCACTGGAAGGTAGATCTATAAGGAATTATGTCTAGGTAAGAGAGTCAAGAGGATTACTCAAGTATAATACCAGCCTTTGATGGGACAAACTATGCCTTTTGGAAATTAATAATGAAAGCGTATATTATGTCCCTAGGAGTAGATGTTTGGACTTCAGTACTAGTAGAGTACAATGTCTCTGATATTCCTTCCACTGATGCAGATGGTAAAAACTTATATGGAAATAATGCTAAAGCCAAGAATGTTGTTCTCTTTAGTCTTAGTCAATTAGAACTTGTAAAAGTTATGCATTGTAAGTCTGCTAAGGAAGTATGGGTAAAGCTTAATCACAATCATGAAGGAGATGAAAAAGTCAACCAGGAAAAACTCCAAACCTTGAGAATGAGTGAATATGAGAGCATAGTAGAATACTTCCTCATATTTGATGAAGTAACCAATATGATTAGAGGACTTGGTGAAGACTTCAAGGAAGATATGATTATTCATAAAATATTAAGATCTCTCCCCATGAAATTTAATGCCAAAGTCTCAGTTATTGAAGAAATGGCCAATTTAAAGGATCTCAAGATGGACTAGCTAAATGGTACTCTCACAACCTATCATATGAGAGTAGGAATAGAAAACTATGAATCTAAGCAAGCAACATTCAAAGTATTCAAAAAGGCCAAGGAAAACAAAGATCATCAAGACTGCTCCAGTTGTGAATCTGATCAGGAGTTAGCTCAATTAACCAGGAAACTAAATCATGGCTCAAGAAAATATAGAGGGATGTTTCCGTTTAAAATTTTTGACTGTGGGAGAGTTGGATATTTTTTGGCCAAATTCCCTTATAAAGAAAATAATGAAAAGGAAGATGATCAAAAAGTTTGGAAACAAGTCTCAAAAACTTCAGAAGAAAAAGATCTATAAGAAAAAGGGGTTCTACTCCAAAGAGGATAGCTCAACACCAAAGTCAGACAATGAAAAATCTTCAAAGGATTATTCAGATAAGTATTTACTTATGTATTTTGGAATAAACTCCAAGAAACAAAGCATTATGGACTCTGAAGAGGAGGAAGAAGAAGAAGGAGTAGTGGACCTTTAAGTGGAACTCACCAGTTCCCTTGATGAGTTAAAGAAAGCAAGGAAGAAGAATAGGCAACTGAAGGAATAGCTAAATCGTGTTGAAGAAGGTATGTATAAATCTGATAATGAGGAGTTTTCTTATCAAAAAGAAAAACTTGAAGAAGCTATCAAGATAAAATATAGTTTAGTCCTTCTACTAGAAGAAAAACAAGGAACATGTGAGAAACTAGAAGAAGAGAACAAGCAATTAAAATAGGAGTTGCTCAAGTTAAGGAAGGAAATGATCTCAAAGACATGCAAAGATGACATTTTCACTTTGAAAGTTAAACTGGAAGAAGCTAAATGAAAGGAATATTTTCTTCAAGACTTGGCCTAGGAATGGGAAGAGAATTGTCAGAGTCTTGAAGTAGAGGTTGTCTCTCTAAGAACTAATCTTGAGGTAATAATGATCGAGAAGGGTTTAAATGAAAAATTTACAGAAGGCATAAGGAAACTGGATCATATTCTAAACAAACAAAGGCTCTCATAAATCAAAACAGGTCTAGGATACTCAAAGACACAGGAATCTTCTGTGGAGAAGATAAACTTTAGGTCTACAGGATTCGAAGAACCATAGAGCTATACGAAGAAGCATAAAGAAATAATCAATGAAGACAAAAGAGAAGCAGGGAAAAGATGAGATCATCAATGAAGAATGAATGAATTTTCCAGACAACCATGGTAACTTCATGCACTGTCTCTTAATAATTCCAACAATAGATATGCCTATTTATTTTATGGTGATTGTTATAAGTGCCATATCATTGGACATAAAGTTATTGATTGCGCAAGGATCAATGTTGAAAGAGATGAAAATCCTAGATATAATAAGTATCAAAATTTTAAATCTCAAAACAATTCTCTAAGAGAGCAAAATGTCTTCTCTCCCTTGTTAAGTGAAGTAGAATGCTTCAAATGAAATAATTTTTGGCACAAAGCAAGTGATTGCAGAAGTGGGTTTGAATACCTGTCTACGTCCCAAAATATTAAACAGTGAGTTATCCAAAAGAATAAGGGGATCTGGAAACGAAACACTAAAAAAAGCATGTAGTGTCAGCCAAATGTGTGATAATGGCTACAGTGTGACCTTTCGATCTAAATATTGTGAGATCTGCAACATGAAGAATAGAAAGTTGGTGGGAAAAGCAATCAAAACCGACAATAATGTATATGTGTTTGATATCCATGGTTAACTATTATTTAAGGAAAACGAATGAAGCTCAGTAGTGGCACAAGAGGATTGGGCATATGAATTTTGACAGTTTGATAAGAGTTAGCAAGATGGGAGTTGTGAGAGGATTACCAAGGCTGTAAACGCCCGATAAATCAATATGCAAGTCATGTCAATTTGGCAAGAAAAATAGGACACATTTCAATTCAAAGGAGTTCTACTCATCTAGACCAATGGATCTCATTCACATAGATATTTGTGGCCCCACTAGAGAAAAAACCTCGAAAGGAGAAAGGTATTTCATGCTTCTCATTGATGATTTTACCACAGCCACTTGAATTGTGCTCTTAAAATAAAAGTCAAAACCATTCAAGCATTTTAAGAAATGTAAAGCTCAAGTATAAAATTAGGAAGACTTAAAGATAAAATGCTTAAGATCAGATAGAGGAGGAGAGTACACTTAAAGATAGTTTGAATAATTTTGTGAAAAGTCCGACATGAGAAGGAAATACTCAGTGGCTAGAAATCCACAACAAAATGGAGTAGTGGACAAGAAGAATAGAACAATCTAGAAAATGGCTAGAGCAAGGTTGGATGAAGCATATACATCTCACATATTCTAGGGAGAAGCAACACATGCATCAGTGTATCTATCAAACATAACTCAACTCAGGTGTAATAGTAATAAAAATCCCTATGAGTTGTGGAAGGGAAGACCCGCATCAGTTAAACACCTCAAGGTGTTTAGGGTCAAGTGCTTCATCAAAAGGAATGATAAAAATCCTAGAAAGTTTGACTCTTGTGTTGATGAGGGAATATTTCTCGGGTACTCTACTTGAAGTAAAGGATATCAGTGTTACAACAAGCAAACAAAGAATATTGAGAATTGCATTGATGTGATAGTAGATTAAATATCTTCGCAACATAAGTCCTCTAAAATAAATATGAACTCAGATGATGAAGAAAATTCAGATATGAGGTTTGCAGTTATAGAAGAAACAAATTCAGATAGTGAAGGTGAGGAAGTAGTAACAACTCCAAGGCCAATGGAACCTTCCAGGTATGTACAGAAAGAACATCCTGAGAGTCAGATACTTGGAGATAAAAGACATGGTGTCCAAACCAGGAGAAAACTTGTTGGAAATACAAGTTATGAAAGTCTAGATCTGTTGTCACAGATTGAACCCAAGAATCTTAGCCAAGCAAGTGAAGACAAGTTCTAGGTGAAAGCTATGAATGAAGAACTTGAATAGATTGAAAAGAATGACATTTGGGAGCTTGTTCCAAGGCCTAGAGAGAAAAATGTTATTGGAACCAAATGGGTTTTCAAAAACAAGTTGAATGAGGAGGGTCAAGTAATCAGGAACAATGCTCGATTGGTCTCCAAAGAGTATGCCCAAATAGAAGGGGTAGATTTCGAGGAAACCTTTGCACCAGCATGACTGGAAATTATCAGCATATTTCTTGCTCTTTCCTACCATAAGAACATCAAGGTATATCAAATGGATGTAAAGTCTACATTTCTCAATGGATATTTGGAAGAATAAGTTTACATTGAGCAGCCACAAGGATTTATACTTACCACAGATGAAGGTTTCATATGAAAATTGAAGAAGGCTCTATATGGGCTGAAACAGGCTCCAAGAGCTTGGTACGAAAGGCTAGATAAATACCTCCAGAAAAAAGGCTTTAAGAAAGGAAAAATTGACAACAATTTATACATAAATTTTGAAGGCGACCATCTACTAATTATAGTAGTGTATGTGGATGATATAATCTTTGATAATGACATGGAATAATTGGGGTATCAATTCGCTAAATGTATGCAGACCAAGTTTGAAATGACCATGATCGGAGAGCTTTCCCTATTCCTGGATTTGCAAATATCTCAGTCTCCATAAGGAGTGTTTATATTCCAATCCAAGCATCTCAAGGAAACTCTGGAGAAATTTGGGCTAGAATATTGCAAGCCAGTGAGCACACCTATGAATACAGGCTACAAATTGTGCAATGAAGATGGGACGCCACTGATAAATCTAGACATCTGTTGTAGTGGCTACAACCACCCTCCAAAAATTTTCCTTAGCTTCGTTTTGGAAGCTCCCTACCAACCTTCCTCAACAGCATGTCTTGCTTTGTCAAGTACACAAGCTTCAGTGATTTTCTAGTAGACTACCAGCCTGTGCATGATATCTTGTTGCACCCCCCTCACAGGTTGTTTCTCTGGACGTGGTCTAGTTGTAGGTTGAGTAGCTCCCTCAAGAAATATCACAATTCTGGAGGAGAACTAGCCTTCCCTCCAGAAATTGTGAAATCCTGTCTGGCAACCTGCTGGGTTCTAGAATTGCACAAATTTTTTTGTCACCCTTCACTGGAAAAATTGTACAATCTCTCCTGGCAGGACTACTCAGCCCAAAAATTGCACAATTATGGGCAACAGTCAGTTGCTCAACTCAGAAATTGTGCAATCCTTCTAGGCAGCCAACCCAGCTAACTCCCAGAATTGTGCAAATTTTCCCTTCAGCTGAGCAGGTTGTTGAATGTACCATTGAGTTGATCAGTTCCACCCGAGACTGAGAAAAACTAACTTGCATGCATGGGCTGCTTTTTCTAGGAATAGAAAAAGCAACATGCAAAAAGAATCCCAAGATTTTAGGAAGATATTTTTAGCAGCTGGAGGTTACATGCAAAGATCAATTTAGAATTTTTCCTCCAAGTGTCACTTTCTCCTAGATTTGTGGCATGCGTGTCATGAGCCTCAAAATTATTTATTCAACACTTAAGAACTCACTTCTTCACATCAATCTTGGAGCTCTGACATCCCATAGCACATCCAGGAGTCTTCGACACATCCAGCTCACCTATTAACGAGTAAGTCGGCTTAGTTTGTCTTTTGTAACATTTCTGTCACTTTTTTTGTTTTGACTTGTGTGAGTGTTGTTTTCTTGATTTGTGTGAATGCACACCATTTAAGTTTTCATTAGCATCTCATTGATGTCGCATGCATGAAACTATTTTGAATGAACGGTCGCCGATTTAGTGACTCACTTCACCCAAATGCATGTTGTTATGTTTTCTCAATCTTTCATTCATTGTTTTCATGCATGAACATTCACTCCTACTTACACTCTGATCACCATGGGTTCACATTCACATTTTCTTTTAGTTGCCTTTCAGCAAGTTTGGGCAACCTTGGCCCCGACTCTGCCTCACCAAGACAACATTGTGCAATCCTGAGAGAGAATGCTCTATCTTCCTCTCAAAAAAGTGTACTTATTCCCAGTGACAGTCCTCCAGTCTTGCATTACACAATTCTATGGGACAGTGACTACTGGTCTAGAAAATTGCGCAATGCAGTCACTGGGCTTGCAACCACTACGAGCTGAAATTGTGCATTACGCAATTCCAACAGCCAGTAGGCCAGCCTGGATTGCACATTGCATAATTCTAGCAGCTAGCCAGCCTCCTAGACATCCCAAACTGCCTTTTACGTAGTTCTAGCATCCAGTCTCCCAACCTCCCAAGAAAAATTGCGCAACCCTTTCCAGTCAATCCCGAGGTATGTTGCATGTCATTCCTCAAGTTTCCTTTGGTTTTAGCTGAAAGATTTATTACCATTCATGTCGCTTTGTCTCCAAATCTATCAGGTGTTCATCCGCCTCTTAGCAGTTCAGGATCAATGACCTCCAAGAGAGCAAGATCAAAGGACACTAATGAAAGTGCAACTGGAGCAACAGTTGAGCGGAGTGTCTTTAAGTTTGCCGATATATGAAGACACTAAGATGATTGTAGACAAGGACATCAAGTTGAAATGGAAAGAGGTCAATAATGCATTTGCAGGCACATTTAGGGAAGACCTCGAAGACTTCCAAGTCTATGTGAACATCCACAAGTCCAACTTGTACCAGATTGCATGCAAGTATCCCATGCTCCCATTCGCGGACATGATACATTAGATCATCTCACACATTGATCCTGAGATGATGAACTTGAGCAGTGTCAGCGGGACTGAGATTTCTACCTTCAGGGCACAGGATTATGAGAAGATGTATCATATGTTGAAGCCTGTGATCACCATGGAGACTCCCTTCAGCCTACCTAGCAACAATGCCAACTCCAAAGATATTTTGAAGAACTGGGTGGAGGAGCTGGCTAAATTCAGGATGATACCCAAAAAGGTCAACAAGACAAAGATATTGCAGAAGGCGTATTAATAATTGGTCATCTTTTCTTATCATCTGTATGGCCAAGAAAGCATAGAAACCTTCCCACAAGTTGAGTGATCACGTTGGACCAACTGGCCAGAGACGGAAAAGCATGCAACTAGTTCGACATGTTGGCTCCCCAGTTGAAGGAAATGTTGGAAATAATACTGGGAGGGGGGGGGGGGGAATCAGTATTATCAAATTCTTTTCAATATGCCTTCATTAATTTATGATTATTAACTTGTATATAATAATGAGCATGAAACAAGGAAAAACAGATAGTCACACCAAAGAACACCAGATATAAGGTGGAAACCCAAATGTGGGTGAAAACCACCTGCTGCAATATGTCTCTATCTTCTTTCAATTAGAAACTTCTTTTACAATGATTTTGTACTGGTGCAGTCCTTTACCAGTACGCAGGCTGCAACCTGCAGAGAGCTACAACTCTCTCTCGTTTTCCAGTCTCTCCTGGAAGGGAGCTACAACCCCCTTTTTTTTTTCTCTTTTACTTCTTTAAGGATCACATTTCATAAATTTTCAAACTGGATCCATGAACATCAAATAATCATCAAGTACATGAAAATCACCCAATCTCCTTATACAATGAACCAATGAATCACCCAACTCTTCAAAATGTTGTAAACAGAAAAGAAGTACCAGAAATATAAACCCAGAACTCTGCTGCAATAGATAAAGGACAATCAACAATAGTTTCAAGATAAGACTGCAACTTCACCAACAGGGGCCTGCGTATATCCGCAGCTCTTCTGAGACAGAACTGCACAGATCCGCACTAGTTCTTCTTCTGCTCTGCGAACTTTTCTTCAGATCCGCACCTTCACTTCTGACATACTGCGTACACACGCACTGTGCCTTCTTCTCTCCTGCGTACCTCGCACATTGCCCTTTTCTGTACTGTGTGTGCCCCGCACTGTGCCCTCTCCTGCGCTGCGTACCCTGCACTGCACCTTTGGTTTCGCAGCGTACTCTCGCACTGAGCCTTTTATTGAGATGCGTACCCCCGCACTGTACCTATGGATCGCCTGCGGACTTATGATTAGGGCCAAATTTACAGTCCCTCAATGTACCACAGTCAGTCAGATCCACAGATCTGATTATGTGCCCGAGAGATCACGACTTCATAGATTTACCTTCAAATTTACTTTTATTTAGATCAAGCATTTTACATTTACAACCCAATATTTCAAATCTTTTTGAGATATTCAATTGAAAAGATATCTTAGCCAAGTGATCTCCATCCCTATTTATAGTCAAGCCCTTATTCACATCATGGGACAAAACCATCAATAACCAATACAAGGGATCCAAACCGAGGCTAAAATAGATCCTATACCACGGGCCAAAACCATAGCATCAGAAAAAGCGGGCTAAATACCACGTGAGCGCGCTTCACTGCCTTGAAGTGATTGAACTGGGGTTCCGCACCTACTGAACAGGTAACCTGCGGGTATGACCGCACCTCCTGCATGGTGAACCTGTGGGTCCACACCTTTTGAACCATTCACCTGCGAACCTCTTAATTTCCATCATTTTGAGAGCCTGAACAGACCATTGCCACTTAGTGAGTTGCCATCAAGTACAACACCTGTATCATAGAGCCATACCAGAATCATAATGCCAACAATCTCCCCCTTTGGACTTGATGGCAACCTCAAGATCCTCAACTTCATTCTCCCCCTTTGACATCAAGGGCAAAGGGTTATGCTCCCCCTAAGAACATGCTCCCCCTGGCTATAAACCAGATCTGCAAGGAAGAACCATAATCAACTAAACACCATAAATGACCATGAAAGAGATAGTGACATATTGCAGCCATGATTAGATCAGCATCCATGCACTCCTTCTGTGCAACCATAATGCCAACAATGCATTATATGTGCTCCCCCTGAACTTGTGCCATTCGATCTTCGACCAATCCGCAAACTAGCACATGTACGCATATACCCAGATGAACCTTGCATACAACCAATACTCAGAAGAGATTCAACAACAAGATGATGCATCAACAACCCCCAGATTTTGCCTGAGGTATTCAAAGGTCTCCCTGGACAGTGGTTTGGTGAGTATATCAGCAACTTTTTCCTTAGAAGGAACATACTCCAACTTGACCTTTTGTTCAAGCACTTGTTCCCGGAGAAAATGATACTTGATCGGTATGTGCTTGGTCTTTGAATGCATGACTGCGTTCTTTGAAATTCTGATTGCACTTGTATTATCACATAAGATGGAGATAGGTGGTGTACAAGTGATTTGAAAATCCTGCAAGGTCTGCATCATCCAAAGGAGTTGAGTGTAGCAAGATGCAGCAGCAACATATTCTGCTTCAGTTGTAGACAAGGCAATCGAACTATGTTTCTTGCTAAACCAAAATACTAATCTGGAACCCATAAAGAATGCACCACCACTTGTGCTCTTCCTGTCATCCACGCTTCCGGCCCAATCTGCATTTGTATAAGCATGAAGAGTGAGATATGTATCTCTAGGATACCATAAGCCATAATTTTGAGTCCCTTGAAGATATTTGAAAATTCTCTTCACTGCCTGAAGATGAGTTTCCTTTGGATTTGCCTGAAATCTTCCAACTATCCCCACTGCATGCATGATGTCTGGTCTGGTACCTGTCAAATAAAGTAGACTTCCAATCATAGATCTGTAGGTTGGTTGATGCACTGTTGTTGATTCGTCATTTGCACTGAGGTTGCATCCTGTTACCATGGGTGTACATACTGGTTTTGCATCTTCCATGCCATATTTCTTCAAAATCTTCTTGAGATACTTGGTTTGAGACAAGAAGATCCCTCCTTCATTTTGTTGGATTTGCAATCCAAGAAAGTATATCAGTTCTCCAAGCAAGGACATTTCGAATTCTTTCTGCATCACCAAGGCAAAGCTTTGACTCATAGCTTCTTCATTGCTACCAAAGATAATGTTATCTACATACACAACAAGTATTAGCAATTTGTCATTTTCAATTTTTATATAGAGATTGCTATCCGCTGATCCTTTTGAAAATCCTTGTTGATGAATATATTTGTCCAAACGATAGTACTAAGCCCTTGGAGCTTGTTTAAGACCATACAGAGCCTTTTTTAGGCTGCATACAAGATTTGGATCATTTCCAAGAATGAACCCATATGGCTGCTCAATGTATACTTCTTCTTCTAAGTCTCCATTCAGAAAGGCTGATTTCACATCTATTTGAAATACATTGAACTTTTGAAAGCTTGAGAGCGCAAGGAACATTCATATGGCCTCAAGTCTTGCAACAGGAGCAAAAGTTTCTTCAAACTCTATTCCTTCTTGCTGCGCATACCCTTTACAAACAAGTATGGCCTTATTTCTAATTACTTCCCCATTTTCATTCAACTTATTTTTGAAGACCCATTTTGTCCTTATAACATTCTTATCCTTTAGTCTAGGAACCAACTCCCAAGTGTCGTTCTTTTCGATTTGCTCAAGTTCTTCATCCATTGGTTTGACCCAACATTCATCTTTGCATGCCTCTTTCACATTTTGTGGTTTAGTGGAAGAGAGTAATGCCAAATAGCTTGAAGCTTCTGCAATTGTTCTTCTTGTTTGTACACCTGCTTCTTTCTGCCCCAAAATCTGAGATTCTGGATTATTCTTCTGAACATACCTGGATGGAGTCTTCTCTTCTATCCTTGTCTATTCTTCTGGTGCTTCTTGAGGTTCTTCTTCTTCATCATTCTGTCTTTGAGGGTAGTCTTCATCTTCTTCAATATCTTCATGATTTACTTGCCTAGGGATGTATCCTTTTTCGTCAACCACTACATCAATGCTGTCAACAATTCTTCCAAGTATTTTATTATAACACTTATATGCTTTGCTGTAGGGAGAATACCCAAGGAGAATGCCTTCATCTGCTCTGGGTTCAAGTTTGCCAAGTTGTTCATCAGTATTCTTAATATAGCATTTGCTCCCAAAGATTTTGAAATGCTTTACCGAGGGGGTATCACCATACCAGAGCTCATGTGGAGTTTGAGTGCTGTTCACTCAGACATTTGTTTTGTTGAGGATAACAACCGCAGCATATGCAACTTCACCCCATAAGGTTGCGGGAGTTCCAGACTCATCAAGCATAGCACGAGCCATTTGTTGGACTGTTCTGTTCATCTTTCCACCACTCCATTTTGCTGAGGAGTTCTAGTTGTAGAGAATTCCCTTCTTATCCCATGTTCTTCACAGAAATCAAAAAATTCATTTGAGGTAAACTCCCCACCTCTGTCGGACCTGAGGCACTTAATTTTGTAATCTGATTCATTTTCAACCAAGGCTTTGAATGATTGGAATTTTTCGAATGCTTCATCCTTGTGCTTCATAAGTCCTAACCAAACCATCCTGGAGAAGTCTTTAATGAATAATATAAAGTATTCTTCTCCTCGAGGTGACCTTGTCCTAGATGGACCACATACATCTGTATGGACTAGCTCAAGAGGCCTGCTCGCTTATCCTTCCTTCTCAGGGAAGTTAGTTCTGGTTTGCTTCCCAAACTGACATGATTTGCATATAGTGTTGTCTGGAATTTTTATGTCTGGAAGACCATGAACTGCCTGGTATTTGCATGCTTTCCTTATTTGTGAAAAGCTTAGATGCCCCAACCTCCGGTGCCATAACCAGTGTTCATCATTCTTGCTTAGATAGCATTGTTGTTCTCCTTCTTCAAATATGTATAGATTATTTGGAGTTCTTCTGCCTTTGATTACCGTTCTTCATGTATCAAGATCACGAACACTACACCCATCTGATCGAAATATTACCTCGGTTCCTTTATCGCACATCTGACTGACACTCAGAAGATTATGCTTCAATCCATCAACATACAAAACATTTCCAGCTTTGACCTTTTCTTTCAACTGAGCAATTCCTTTTCCTTTTATAGTTGCAGGAGTATCATTTCCAAAAGAAACTTTCTTTCCCTTTTCTAAAGTAGTATATGATTCAAGTTTTTCTTTATCACCTATCATATGCTTCGAACATCCACTGTCGATGTACCATTGATTTTCCTGTCCTTCTGCATATAAAGTTATCCCACATCTTTCTGGTTGTGGTTTCTTCATTCTCCATGTTTTGGCACTTGAGGTTTGTTCCTTCTGAGTTGTCTTCCAAAACCTGCTCCTGCATTCAGAATCTTCATGACCAAAATTATTACAAATAGAACATTCAATTTCACTTTCAAGGGCAGAGAAGTTGTTATATGTCCTTTTCGTGATTGCAGGCATACTTCTTTGTTTTTGAGCTTCTCTAGTCATGATTGTCTTATAGGCAACACATTGAGTTGCTTTGTGACCAAAGTTATGGCAAGAGAAACATTGGCCATTGAAGAAATTCCTGTGACTATCATCTAACCGGTTGTAGTTTCTACCACCATCCATTCTTGAAGAGAATTGAGAAGATTTTACCTGTGGCTGGTTGTAGCTTCTGTTTGTCCTTAAGGTAGCATGCCCCCGATTTTCTTGATAGTCTTTGTTCTTCCTTGAGGAAGACTGTCCCTGATTTACCTGATGATTTCTATTAGGCCTTTTCTCACTCCTTCTTGCTGGATCAAGATAACTTTTGGAGGTGGAAGCTTGAGATGCTTCTCCATTATAGCCCAGACCTGTCTTGATTAGAGGGGAACACTGTACACTGATAATCTCATCCAGAGTTTCAGATCCTTTAACAAATTTAAGATTAAGGGCCTTTGTTTTCTCAATTTCTTTTCTAAGACCAAAATTTCACATTCTAACTTCTCAAGAGATTTTTCTTTTTCATCAAGTTGAAATTGCAGAGTATCAACGATCATATTCTTTTCTTCTAAACATCTTTTGAGCCTCGAAATCTCTTCATAAAATCCATCTACATCTATATCATCCACGTAATCATCATCTTCAAAAGCCATTAGAAGTTTATAGTGATTACCTCGTTCATCTTCATCGCTATTTGAGAGTCCATCACTATCTTCATGAGTGTAATAAATTTTCTTATTTGCATTCTGTTTCTTGTTCCATCTAACAGGTACTTTCCCCTTGTCAATCTTATCCTTGTGAGGACATTGGCAGCATAGTGACCTACTCTTCCACAAGCAAAGCATTTGAATGGTAACTTACCTCGGAATCGTCCAGTGCCCCGTTGAAGATTTTTGACAAAATTCTATTCTTCTTCTTCTTCTGATATGTGTCCAGACTCATAGTAGTCTCCTTTTCCAGAAGCTTTGAAGGTAGCTTCTCTCCTGTCTGATGGTCCTCCTTTCCTCATTTCATAAGCAATTAGAATCCCATGCAACTGTGACATTTTAAGGTTTTGAAGATTCTCCTTTTCTTCTATTGCGGAAAATTTAGATTCAAACCTAGGGGACAAAGATCTTAGAACTTTTCAACCACAACAACCTCTTTTACTTCTTCACCAAAATCTTTCATACAATTAACAATCTCATCTACACGAAGAAAATAGTTAGCCACACTTTCATCATTGTACATTCTGAGATTTTCATACTGAATTCTGAGGGTTTGAAGTTTTGCTCGTTTTACCTGATCATCTCCTTCATAGCTCAGAACAATCTTGTCCCATATTTCCTTAGCGGATTTATACTGCATGACTTTGACAAATTCAGACTGTGATAGACATCCCAATAGAGTATTGACCGCCTTTGCATTCGTTTCATATTTCTTCTTCTTAGCCGGATCTGTGGGAGTCGATGATGGAAAAGTATACCCTGTATCTATGATATCCCATACTTTAGTACCCAGAGATTGAAGATAGGCAGTAACTCTAACCTTCCAGTATACGAAGTTTGTTCCATAAAAAACCGGTGGTCTGATTGATGCTTCCCTCTCATAGTTGCTCATGATGAATGATCTTCCTTCAAGCGATCAAGCTTCTTCAGAAGGACCTGCTCTGATACCAATTGTTGGAAATAATACTGAGAGGGGGGTGAATCAGTATTATCAAGTCAAATATTCATTTTTCAAAAACAAATTGTATACGCTACTTCAGTTAGTTAAACCCGCGTATATACCAATTATACAGAAGGAAACCCGTGTATACAAAGCAAACTTTTAATTTACTTTATCTTTATGATGATGATTGTTAATCTGTGATGCAGAATCAAATAACCAGTAACTAGAGACAAAAAAACAGAGCAGAAGGACAATCACACACAAGAACACAAGATATAAGGTGGAAACCCAATGTGGGTGAAAACCACCTGCTGCAATTCGTCTCTATCTTTCTTTAATTAGAAACTTCTTTTACAATTTACTGGTGCAGTCCTTTACCAGTACGCAGGCTGCAACCTGCAGAGAGCTACAACTCTCTCTCGTTCTCCAGCTTCTCCTGGAAGGGAGCTACAACCCCCTTTAGCTCTTGTACTAGCCAAGATACTAGTAAGTAGGTGCTGGCCTACCGAAGGCTACAACCTTCTCTTTCTTCCAGGGACCACGTTTCATAAATTTTCAGACTGGATCCATGAACATCAATCAATCATCAAGAATCTCTCCATCAACCAATCTCCTTTTCACCAATTAGATCTGAATCAAGTAGATACTTCTCTGACAACTGTACCCAAAACACAGTACCAGAAACCACACAGCAGAAAACAGAACCCAGAACACAATAGAAATAGACAAAGGCAGCTCAATCATAGCTTAGAGTAAATACACTATTTCAATAGCCTGAAACTAGCGTGCATACGCTTCTGCGTATGGAACAACCTGCGTATACGCGACTTGACTTTACTGAACCTACGTGTATACGCACCTTTTCTTCACTGAACCTGCGTACAGATCTATAAAGGATAATTCACTCTTTCAGATATTCAATCACTAGTTAACCCAGATTATAGATCAAGCAAACGCCACATCTAGCAGATCAAAATCATACAAAGATACTATCATTCAAGCTTAAAGATTATGACCCATGAATAGAACTTATCCCTTTTGCACTAAGGTTCCTCCTTCATTCCGATCCAGATCTGCATCATAACCCAATTACCAATATACCAGCTCTAGCCCTTTATCAGATATTCAATAATAATTCAGATGATTATTTGCCACAAGATCTCCTTCCTCTTTTATAGTCTTAGGCCTTCCACAATACCATGGTCCAAAACCATAACATTTCAATACCATGAACCCAAAAACTAGGGATCAACATATCTGACGAGACGCCATGGTCCAAAACAATAGGTTCAAATCCCAAGAACTAACTACCATGGACCAAAAGTAAGTTCCCCAACATATACACGCTTTTGTAACGTATAACCCGCGTGTATACACGTCTTCGTCTAGATGAACCTCCGTATATGACTTTTTCTTCTTTTTGGGCGCCTGAACTGAGATCTGTCACCAAGTTGAGTTGCCATCAAGGACAACACCTGTGACATAGCTCCAAACCTGTGCCATAATGCCAACAAGTTGTCCAATTTTTCTGCATTTAACTCTCCATCATATACAGGTAGATCAAATTTAACATCTATTTTGATAAATAGAGAGAAATGTAGAGACATAATTTCAAGTAACGACTATATTTGAACAATAATATTTAAATTATGATATTAATTTATTAATATATTAAAAAAAATATTAGTAAGTAACAGCTATATTAAACGACTAGCTTTTGAAAAATAATATTTAAATAATGATTTAGTTTATTAGTCTATTAAAAAATATTAATATGTAACGACTATATTAAATGGCTAGTTTTTGAAAAATAATATTTAAATTAATTTTATTAAAAAATCAAAGTCAAATTATAAAACAAGGAGGGAAGCCAAAATTATAAAAACGAGTCAAGACCCTGATCGACACAAGATCATTTGATAAATACAATGATTAATGGAAATAAATAAACTAAATTAAAAATAATTAATGGAAAAAGAAAAAATATATATACACAAGTCAAAAGAAATATATATATATATTCAAATAAAAGTAATCAATAAATAAAATAGGGTCAACAATAAAATATGGGGCTGAGACCCATTAAACAAATAACAAAAATACTAAAAGGAGTTAAGAACAAATAAGATGATAAAATATATAAAAAACATGAAGGATCAAGAAAATAAACTCTAATGAAGAATAAATCAACAACAAATACTATAAAAATGACGTTAATACATACATAGATAAACAAATAAACAAAATAAATCCCAAAAATAAGCCTAAAAAACTAGGAGGACAGGATAATGACCCAACTTCTACTAATATTCCAACCATCATCTCTATTCAAATTATTAGGTATTTTTCCAATTTCTAGGGCCTCCCTCAATTTGCGATGATGGAAATGAATAATCCTAGCAACGACTTCAGCCTCCTCAATGCAGATGTGATGTTTGAATTTATCTGCATGCTCTGCCAAAATAGAGGAGCGGTTCCTTCCATGCTTGATGTCAGCGGCATGCTCACGAATCCTTTGATTAATCGAGCGACCAGTCTCACCAATTTAGGGATTCCCACAAGAGCATGGGATAATGTAAACACCCTTCATATTCTTGGGATCCACTGGGTCTTTTATAGATCTAAGGGAGCTCCAGATGGTACTTAAAGGTCTAAAGGTTGAAGCCACCTTATGCTTCCTTAGGATCCTTGCAATCTTGTCACTGGTCCCTTGGATAAAGGGAAGATGAACACCAAAAAATCGATCCTTAGTATCTTTCTTAGCACTAGGACCTTTTTCAGCTATGAGGAGAGCCTTACTACATTGGTGTCTACTATACCCATTATTAAAGAAAAGACTTAGGAGATTTGCTTTCTCTTCATTGAGATGGTTGTCATCAGAAACTCTTAAATCTCTAGTCGCTAAGGTATTGAGAAGACTAAGCTTTTGAGCAGGGAAATGATGAGAATTAGCATGAAGATATTGTTCTGTATAAGTTTTCTTACGAAATACCTGATGAGAAAAAGAGCCATCATTATTCCTTGAGAGGAGGACATCAAGAAAGGGAAAACTACCATTACATTCAAATTCCATTGTGATCTTTATTGAACTAGATTGATTGTTAAGATGGAGGAAAAACAATTCCAACTCATCTTTACCATGGGACCAGATGATATAAGTGTCATCCACAAACCTCTTCCACATCTTAGGCAAAAGACGAGAAGAATCTAAGGCCTTTGATTCAAAATCCTCCACAAATAGATTAGCTACCACAGGGGAGAGGGGGGAACCCATGACGACACTGCAAGATCAAATCTTTTGAAGTGAAACCAATCGTTGTGATTACTTAATCATATCAAAAATCCTATACAATAATCACTATCATAATTAAATAATGAGAAATCAACAATTAATATGGATTCTAATAACATCATAATTAATAATTAATTAAAACAAAATATTAATAATGAGAATTTATGTCATCTATATTTTTATTATTAATTAATAGAAAATTTTATTATGGTATATTATTATTATTATTATCCAATTTTGAGGTCACGACCAAGCTAGACACCAAATTGGTGTATGAGACCCCCTTGTTTGTGGGACAAAGGACCCACCTTTGCGCACCGATTTGACTGCTAAAGTTTAGGAAGTCATACATATTCTACCCCCTCTAGTTTTGAACCTTTGGCCTTTTAAGAGGAGACACATGCTCTTAACCAGTAGACCCATTCAAACTGTATCTCAATTCTTGAATTGATAATGAAAATAATTTCTATCATCTTGATAATGACACTAATATGACCAAGATATAGATGGTAAAATCTTTGGTTCCTATTAATTCGTAATGAAAAATTAGTTTATATGATATTTTGGTTTTGAAGATGATTAATAGTGAAAAACTTGACGACACCATTTAATGATATAATATCTAGATAAGATGGTTGATTAGTGGCTATTAATGCATATAAAAATACATTAAACAAAAATTTATGATTAAAAATGAATGTTAACCATGTTTAATCATTATTTATTTTCCTAGATTATTAATCAAAACTATCCCACTATCATCTTATTCATTATTTTTATTAGTCGCTATTAATGCATATGAAGATGAATTAAAAAAATTATGATTAACAATGAATCTTCTTAACTGTATCGATCATTAATTTTTTTCTAGATTATTAATCAAAACTATCCCATTATCATCTTATTCAATATTCTTTTTAAAAGTAAAATAAATAAAAGTATGTAACTTCTTTAATGAATTTCATAATTAATTTTTATTATTTTTAAATTTATTATTATTTTTTAAATTAAGTTTAACTAAATTCTTACAAACTTATAATGGATTTGTAATTAAAGTGAAATCATAATCATTTGTCAAATTTCAGTAGTCATTAAAGAATTAAAAACCCTCATTTTGAAATGAAGTTACATTATGATAATAAATATTAAGATTTAAAATATATGTATGTATATATATATATTTTTGAAAATAGTCAAAGTCAATTTTCATTTATATTTTTCATTTCAGTTAGATATTTGTTTCATTTTTATTTTACTCCCAATATCATACTATGTGGATTTATATTGGGGGATATATATTGAGGAAAAATGACAAAATATTGGGGCATATATAGGGGTAAAGGGTTTTTATATTGAGTTGTCTTTAGTGAGACTTTTTGGAAGCTTTTCTGGTGGGTTTTTTGGTGCAATTTCTCTAAGATCAAATCTTTTTGCCAATTCTCATTTATTCCATTGTTGAAAAGGGGAAATTTATGATTGATATAATTGTGTTTTGAATATATTATAGTATTCGATTGGAGGCAGATTGTTTTTTCACAAGTGAATTCAAGAAAGAAGTGTATATGGAGAGGGAAACCAAGAGTGCACCAATGGGAGATGGAAATGAAAGCCAACACAGATGGGATGTGGGCAATTATATGTGTTAATCCAGAAATGAAGGCCGGCACAATGGGAGGTGGGCGGTTATGTGTGTTAATTTGTATGTGCAAATTTTGCTAGAGTACAAACTTGATAATCTTAATGGATATTTTAAGAAAGGACTCTCTTGTGCAGACTTGGTTATTATATCTATTATAGGAATAATTATTCCCTTTAAAGAAGCCCCAAAGATTAGTTTAGTTGGTCGAGTTCCCGTTTAATCTTTTTTTGTTTGGCAGGTGGGTAGATTCCCTTCGGGTTGATGTGCTTCGATTTTTCCCATGGATGTAGTGGTAACCACTGGTCTGTAAACCACCCTTAAAAAAATTTATTCCCTTCATTGTGTTTTTTATTATGGAAACTAAAATAAATTTTTTTCTATTAAAGTTGTACTTTTTTATTATGGAAATTAAAATACAAATTTTTCTATTAAAATTGTATTTATTCTATTATGGAAACTAAAATACAATTGTATTTTTTCAATTTAGCAATCTTGTAAAATTTTATCAACGTTACTAATTTACATTGGAAAGTTCCGTGTTACTAATTTACCGTAGGATGATTACTACATTCTCTAAATCAATTCCAATCCATAAAGTGTGCTTCAATATCTTACACTCTAGCCCTTTGCCAACTAACCTTATCTTATTGGAACAATATGCATCATTCATAACTTGTCTAGAATTTTTCAGTGTTAACCTTTAAAGAGTATGAGGTCAATTTAAACGAGGTGCATTGTCTCTACTATTAAAGTGGTTTGCTCATTTTTATTTTTTCCTCTATTTCAAGAATTTTCCTTCTGCCTTTTCTCTTAAAGTGTTTTTAACATGTATGAATAAAGTAGTATTTTTTTTTCCTCTCTCGAGAATTGTTATCAACATTATGTCCAAAAGAAGATTCTTCTTCCATCTAGACCATCTAATTTGGTTTCACACTTATATTTGTCTCACATTGTGTAACATTTTGTTTTTACTTAAATCTATTCTATATGATGCATTATGTGACTTGTAGACATTTTCTCTATGCAAGTTAATATATAAAATTTAATATATACAAATATAATATGTATTTAATTTGATCTATAAAAATATAATTTATATAAAATTATGTTTTATGTATTTATAATTTATTATAATTATAAACATATTTTTAAATATTTTATCTTCATACAAATTTTTAAATTTAAAATTCTTAGGGGTGTTTCTTTGCACTTTTTGGGACAATTGCTAGTTTTAATAGCAATGAGTAATTTTATGTTAAATCTATGCCTGGTTGTGACAAAAACTTGGGAAATTTACATTTCCATCCATTGTAGGACTGGAATAATTTCTAAGTGACAACTCCTTGCCCAAGCACTCTATCTAAGATGTCCTAGGCACTGGTCTACAATCAACCCAGAGTTTGTCTCTAAGAGGATTTTATATCTCCTAAAGCACTACTGCTACAGGTGCTAGAATTAGCCACACCATCTTTTTGGCATCGTTGTCGAGGATAGAACTGAAATACTTTTCCTTGGGTACGGAAAATATTTGCATTCCCTCTGTCGGGTGAGCAAGGGAAGTGTGGTTTGAATATCTCTAACCTTGGCGACTCAAATATCTATATTTTTATTTTTCATTCTGGCTCCTAAGAGGCCCCATATCCGTGCAAATCCCTCTCATAAAAAGATGCCAACTGGGCCCTTGATTCCTTAGAAATCCTTATCCAGTACATAGAAGGTTGTAATTTATTGTCTCGAACCCCCTCCTAGAGTTCTGGTGTATCCTCTCGAGAGTGTTTAGCTATTCAGTGTAGCCTCCCTAGAGGACAAAGAAGAATTTGAGGAGATAAGAGATAAACCCCAAAGAAAACCTAACCAAAGTGTGAACAATCCTTCGTTCCATTATTAGTCAACGATCCTACGATTGGTAATACCTCAAGCTCCTGCATGAATTCAAGCACCACCACCCTTGATACAAATGGTTGTCCTAGTTTTTTTGCTAAAAAAGTATGCTCCTTAAACCCGCCTCAACCTCCAAATGCTATGCCCCAGGAATACCTCAAGCTCTTTCCCAGGTATAATGAAGAAGCTACCGTAGCAACCCAGAAACACATAGAAATTTTGTGTGCCTTTGCAGAGGCTCTGAATGTTGAGCATCATGATGTAGTGTTGAGGATTTTCATCCAATCTCTAGACGGGGAGGTTAGGAAATGGTTTAAATGGTTGCAAAATGATTCCATTAACACTTGTGAAGAAATGGAGAACTTTTTTTTTTTGTAGAAATGGGGTGAGTAGAGAGACTAGGGGCACATCCTCACTGAGTTCAATGCTATCAAGAAGAAATTCAACAAGGATATCTCAGATTTTTTTAAAGTATTTAATAAATTGTACAATAATATGCCTACTGAAATCAAACCTGCATAGGCTGCTTCCCGAGTAGTCTTTGTTGGGACCTTCGATTCAGAATGCGGCTTTACTCTCAGAGAAATAAGATCTCCTAGCTTGGATCAGATCCAAACCGATGCCCTCGAAGTGGAAGCAAACTTTACCTCCATGGGGAAGTCATGGAGCAGATTTGACCTCGTAGAGAAGAAAAAGGGAAAATAGGAGGTAACTTTCCTGAGTGGAAGAGAATTTCAAGAACAAAGGATAGAGGAGATGGATAGGTTGATAAAGAGCTTAGCCAACAAATTGACAAACATGGAGTTGGAGAATAAGAGCCTCCAAAGGTAGAACTTCCTAGTTGCCAATCAAGGTTACAATCCCCAATAAATAAGGCCTCCCCTACAACTACTGTAAAGGGAGAGGAAAGAGTAACAAGACCATATTCATCCTCCATTGTATATAGAAGATGATCTAGAGGAACTGTCACCGGAACTAAGTAATTTTCAAGGGAACTTGTACTCCTCTTTCTCAGAGGAGGGAGAAGAACTCAAGACATATGAAGATGAGGAGGAGCTACAAGCCACATTGAATGATGATGAGATTGATGGCTACTGCAAGCGGTTCATTGAAATCATGAAGGCTCATCTGAACAATAAGTACGATCTCCGCTCATCCAGAAATAGATTGAGACCACCAGATCAAAACGAAGGTACTTCCTCCCAGGAGCCCCCTAAGTTTGCTAATAAGGGAAAGGGAGCTGTAGAACCAATTATCTCAAGGAAGAAAGAGTCCTCCGAACATAACAACCATAAGCCTGAATTCATCAAAAGAGGTAAGTCATCCCCCCCCACTAAACCTATTCATGAAAAAGAAAAAGAGTCCGAAGAAAGTAACACTAGAGAAAAAGGTCATTTACTATTTAACCACCATAAAGAGATTGAAAAAGTGAAGATCCCAGTCCCATTGTCTGAGCTCTTGTAGCAACCCACTTACAAGGCCCAAGTATCTCAATTTATGTTTCCTTCCAGTTCAGTTCAGCCCCTTGAAAACCTAAACCTGTAGGAATAAATTCCCATGGTAGTCTTTGGACCTCATGTTGAGGAGAAAGACCCTTCCACCCCACCTTTCTATGTAGATTTGGTTGTACATGACCTCTTGCTACACAATTTCATGTTAGACACTAGAGCTTTTCATAATTTGATGTCATTATCCGTAATGGAACAGCTAGGCCTAGAAATAACCATACCATATAAGAACCTCTATTCTTTTCACTCTAAGAGGTTCAAGTGCATGGGGATGATCAAAGACCTGGTGGTAAATTTGGCCCAAATCCCAACGAAAAGTGTGGTAATGGATATTGTAGTTGCAGACATCCTAGAAAGGTTTGGTATGTTGTTGTCTAGGTGTTGGGGATCTAATATTGGAGGATCTATCAAGCTGGATTTGACTTATGTTACCATTCCTTATCTTTGGTGGAGAGGAAAGGATATTGTACAGGGAGTCTAGATTCATAAAAACAGTCACTAGAGATGATTGTTCATATAATTCTCATGTGTATACAAAAGAAAGAGACATCTCCCGCTTCATGTTAGAAGAAGATGAATTCATGCCAGAAGAAAAACAGATAAGTCCTGCAGTCCAATTGGACATGCAACTCAAAGAATGTAGCAAGGTGTGGAAGTTCTATTTTGATGTGGAAAATTAAAAAGAAGGAAATAGGGTAGGAGTATTCCTAATATCTCCAAAAGGTAACTTAATTCCTCTATCTTTCAGATTGGAGTTTGAGGCAACCAACAATGTGGCAGAATATGAGGCACTGCTAATGGGCCTACAAGTGACAAAGAATCTAAATATTGATTGTTTGGTAGTATTTGGAGACTTTGAACTTGTAGTCAAGCAGATCAAAGACCAATTCCAAACCAAACACCCCCGACTAAGGGCCTATAAAAATGAGGTTTGGGACATGATCAACAATTTATTCTCAGCTTTCAATATACGATTGCTACCAAGGCAAGGAATTTGAATGGTTGATTATTTAGCCATTTCTACTAGCAACTTCCAACCGCCCCAAAATCCTCTGCTCAGATACGAAATTGAAATCAGGTATAGAGATTCAGTGTCGGATAATGTGAAACACTGACAAGTATTTAAGGATGATGAGCAGATCAAGTGTTTCATGGAGGTCATCGAGGAATTCTCAAACTCTGTGATCGGCCGAGAAGAGGAAGAAATAACAAGAGAGCAACCAACTACATGGGAGGAAAGCATTGTTGGATAGAAGGATTTGTAGTTGAAGGCAAATGCCATTACATGGGGTCTAGTTCCTTTGGAAATGATATTTAAACCAAACGATGTAGCCCCAAATCCTGCTAATTAGGGAGTTGAGGAACACGTGGAGGACTGCAATATAGGCTCAGAGGATGAACCCCGATTGATCAGGTTATCAACCAAGATCCCCCACTACTACAAAAAAAGGTACTTAAATCTTCTAAAATCTTATAAAGATGTTTTTGCTTGGTATTATGATCACTTGAAAACCTTTGATGTAAATATTACACAACATAAGATTCCCCTAAAGAATGATGTGAAGCCCTATAAGGAAAAAATCAGGCAGATCAATCCACAGCTCCTCCCATCCATCGAGAAGGAAGTAAAGAAGCTTCTTCAAGCTAAGATCATTATACCCCTAAGGTACTCAGAATGGGTTACAAATTTAGTTCCTGTAAGGAAGAAGAGTGGAGAAATCAAGATGTGCATGGAATTCAGGAACCTGAACAAAGTTTATTTGAAGGAAAACTACCCATTGCCTAAAATGGACCATAAGGTAGTTGGCTCTGCTAGGATGTCAATGATGGATGGATTTTCAGGATATAACCAAGTGGCAGTGTAACTTGAAGATCAAAAGAAAACTACATTCACGACTCCTTGGGGGACTTTCATGTATACAAGGATGCCATTTGACTTACGAAACACAAGAGCAACATTCCAGAGGGAAATGGGCATAGTGTTTGTGGGAGAGAAAGATAAGTTTATGGTGGTATACTTGGATGACATCATTGTTTTCTTCAAAACATATGAAGAACACATTGAACACCTGAAGCTTACCTTTGAAAAGTGCAAAAGTATGGGTTGTCCCTGAACCCAAAGAAGTCTCATTTTGCTTTGAGCGAAGGCAAGCTATTAGGGCACATTGTAACGCAGGAAGGGGTTAGGATCGATCTGAAGCAGGGGAAGGCTATCAATCATATTTCCGTGGCAAGGAATAAGAAAGAAGTCCAAATATTATTAGGGAGGATTAATTTTTTGAGAAGGTTTGTGCCTAACTACATAGAAATGGTGAAAGGCATTATTGAAATTTTGAAAAAGGAGAATGAGGTAAAGTGGGGCCGAGATTCCTGAGAATCCTTCTCTAGAATCAAAAGAGATTTTGCAGATGCTCCGGTGCTTATCGTCCTGGAATTTCTTCCCCGCCCTCCCCCCCCCCATACTATCGTTGTTGTATTACTTCAAAAAAATAAGGAAGGCCATGAGAAACCTGTAGCTTTTTTCAACCAGGTGTTGCGGGATGTTGAACTAAAATATAATATATTGGAAAAGCAGGCATATTCTCTAGTCAAGATTTGATGGCTTTTAGATTCTATGTGTTACATTCGAGCATCGTGGCTTATGTCCTAACATCAGCGTTGAAGGACATCCTAGTACAAGGAGACAACGAGGGAAAAAGGGGTAAGTGGATTGCAATAATTCAGAAGTATGAAATGGAGGTAAGACCCACAAAGCTCATCAAAGGATACAGACTGGATAAAATCCTATCAGAGTCAAATTGTTAGGCATTGGGGATAAATCTATTAGTAGAAGAGGGTGAAGAGGGGACACAACCCATAATCCAGACTGCAGTCCAAAATATTCATATCAACTATGAAACTTCAATTGTGTATCGAAATGTCATCCACTATTTACTATTTCTGAGATGCCCAACGAAGGTGGAGAAATCCAAGTGTAGAGCATTGAGGGCTCAAGCCAAAAATTTTGTTATATCAATGGGCAACTGTACTAGAAAGATTCGATGGGAGTGTTGCTGTAGTGTTTGTTTGAAACACAAATGCAAATATTGATGGATGAGTTCCATAATGGCGTTTGTGGGGGTCACTTCAACTGGAATACCACTGCGCATAAGATAATTAAAGTAGGGTTCTACTAGCCCACACTATTTGGATATGTCCTTTCTTATGTGAGGCCCGTCAACAGTGTTAAGTTTTTTTCTGAAAGGCAAAAATTGGCTCCACTCCCTTTGATCCCTATTACTATAGAAGAACCCTTTAGACAATGGAGACTAGGCTTCATCGGGGAAATACATCCTCCTTCTAGTGGCCAACACAAATGGATCCTCACCACCACAGACTACTTCACCAAATGGATAGAAGTAGTCCCAACCAAGAATGCAACTGAAAATGTGGTTATGAAATTTCTAGAGGAGAATATCTTAGCTAGGTTTGGATGCCTTGTAAAGATCGTGACTGATAATGCCCAGGATTTCAAGTCTGCAAAGTTTAATGCCTTTTGTCAGAAATACAACATCACAGTTGGTCATTCCACCACTTACTATCTCCAAGGAAATGCACTGGATGAGTCTTCCAACAAGTTAGTGGTGAGAATCCTCAAGAAGGCAATTGCAGAAAGTTAGAGGAATTTGGTTTCTCAGCTGAAATTCACACTATGGGAAAACCGGGTCACTCAAAAAAGATCCACAGGTAAATCTGCTTTCGATTTGGTTTATGGTAAAGTTGTTGTATTCCCTATTTATATTTCCATGTCAGCGGCTATATGTTACAAGATGCAGAATAAGAAACCAAATCCCTAACTAGAAGGATACATCAATTGGTGGAGCTCCAGGAGACCCGAGAACAGTTAAATCACAGGTTGGACAACTACCAACAAAAAATGAAGTCTCTATTTGGTAAGGAGGCCAAATACATACCTGTTTGTTGATGGTGCTAGACCTACCAACATTTAGGGGATCACCCTAGTATGAAGTCTCAACTAGACGTCACACTGTTTGGTGTAAGAGTACCATCTGGTATGATGGCCCGGTTGCCATTATCTTAAGGATTTTCCTCAACTCTTACTTGTCAGCACGTGAGAGTGGTCTACTTTGTCTTCGAGAAGTGAGGTTCATGTGGCTGGTGAGTGTAAGTGTCACTTGTGTCAATGATTCTTTCACTGTAGAGGGAGAGGGTGAGAGTGAGTCGCAAGTCAGTCGGGAGAAGTACCAATTCTGCTAGGAACACACAATACAACAAGACGTGCACAAATTCTGGTGGAGCAGTCCACATGGATGTAGAAGTCACAATACACAAGGGAAGATAACACATATAACACTCAGTGGATTATTCCACACGAGTGCAATGATTGTTACAACAAGTTTTATGTGAAAGGTCTGTCTGATGTCCAAGAAGGTAGCCGCCACAGGCGAGACAATGTTAACAACATATAAAACACATTTTCATTAATATATTATGTATTACAACAAGTGAAATAGTTCAAATGTGAAACAAAGGTTAAAGAAACATGCATCACAAGTGTTTAAGATTAGTCGTACAACAATTACAATACATGTGTGAAAACGTGTTGGCCTGTTAGCAGGCTTCTAAATTAAGCGAAAGTTCCAAGACACGTCGTTACACAATACATCACTAACCCCGTGTGAGGGGCGTTGGAGCCACTACTTCTCAAAGAAAATATTACAGACTCTCTTGGCTATGTGAGAGGAGCTGAGGTGAAAAGTCCTTTGCATGTACAAATGAGGGGGTATTTATAGCCAAGGGTGAAATTAACTCTTGTGGTCGTTCGACTACCCTCATGACTATTTGGCTTCCATGAATTTTCGACTTTACATGACTCTTTGTTCAACAAGTGGGTCTCTTGGACTTCCACGCTACATTACATTGATAGATAGTATGGCCCATAATAGATATGTGGATGACATGACTCGACATGACAATGCTGGTACATTCATGTTGCTGTTGGTGTGCATGTCAAGTTGCAGTGCTGCTGGGTAATGGATGTCCTCATGGTGTGTCACAACTTCACCTCTGCATGGAAAAGTGTGCGGAGTCTTCAATGGTCGTTGGTTCACTTGATGTTGCTTTTGCATGTTATTCCTTGCTTATATGTTGGAAGGCTTGACAAGTTCGTCTATTCACAAAAGGTGCATTTTTGTTCGTTCATCCATCCATGAGCATATCTTGCATGTTTTCTTATCTGTTTGTCCATGAACACATCTTTGCATGATCATCTATTCGCGAGCACATCTCTTTGCATGCATCGTTTATTCATCCGTTGGTGAACCTGTCCTTTTGCATGTGCTCACCTTCGTTCATCCCATTCGTCGTCATGCCATGTTTGTTTGTGCGCCTGTTCCTGCAATCGCTCATGATGGGATGACTTCAAATCTAAAAAAATCCTAGTCTACCATGATACATGATCAATTCAGATGCAGGTGACTAGGATAGGAAACAAGGTTGCGAGGCGAGATGGAGGCTCCAGGCACTACTGATGAAAATTGCACAAGAGTCACTGGGTGATGGAGATGGCAACCCAGATCGACAGTGACTGTCCGTGAGGTCTAGCCTAGCTGAAGGAAAAAATTGCGAAGTTTTTGAGGGGAACAGTTCGGGCTACAGGAAGGTTGGGAAGGCAAAATCTGCACAGTTTCCAGAATGAGCTGGCAGCGGGGCTTGGCAGCAAAAACTGCACAATTTTTTGGATGAATAGGCTGGGTTGCAGGGAGGCTTGGCAGACAAAAATTGCGCAATTTTTTGGAGGAACTAGCTAGGAGCTTGGTAGGAAAAACTACTCAATTCCTGGAGGGAAGTGGCAGCTGGTTGCTCGGTCATTGGTAGCATAAACTGCGCAATTCCTGAGGGGAACTAGCAGTCAGCTGTTGGGAGATTGGCAGCAGAAACTACGCAATTCTTGGAGGGAAGTGGCAGTCTGCTGTTTGGATCTGTTGGCGAGAGAAATTGCACTAATGCTGGGAGGCTGACCTGCTGATCATCTTTGCACAATTTTTGAGTTGAGTAGTAGAGGGACAACTCACGAAAACTGTGCAATTTTCTAGATGAGCAGTCGGTTGACTGTCGAGAGGGCTGGTTGGAAAAATTACGCAATTTCCTAAGAGAGAGAGGGATGGGAAATGGGTGTTTGTTCTACCTGTCTACACAATTTTCTCAGTCATTAGAGCAGGAAATGCTTGTAGCCTCTGTGCAATTTTTCAGGGGAGTCAGTCCCGGGATGGCTATCGAGTCAAACTCTCCAGTTGACCATCATGGAGACTGATTGATTTGCTTGTGGGCAACACGATTTGAAATGACTTGCTTGGTGCTCCTGTGTTGTTCTAGGTGAGAGTCAATCGAGTCGATGGTGGGGTGATGGTCCACTGTCAGAGGGGATTCTGGTCATTAAAACTTTAGAAAAATGACTAAGTGTGTGAATGAGTGAAAGATGCATATGTGATCTTGCAACACACACTTGCATCACTTGATGAAGAGATGACTCAAACCATCCAGACACATGTGTATAACATGACTGACCAACTGTGTAGGCAACAAGCATGCCACTTGTGCTTGATCATTGGTCAACGATGATGATGGTTGCATGACAAGTAATGTGACTCTGTGTGTGAGTGCGGTAGATGTTTTCAGAGCAAACACAACAAATACACACGAAGCGAAGACTTTGAGCATAATCAGAACATGGTCGCAAGCATGAATTTGACATCAACATGCAAGACTTGGTGAAATGAACAAGCAAGGAAAATGCGATGACTCACACGAGCTCACGATGTGAACACGAGTGTGTGTAGTAATCAAGTGAAACTCTCAAGGGAGGCTCTGAAATTGGGTGCAAGCGAAAATTTTAGAGGTGGTTGTAGCCGCTACAACACTTTTCAACCAAGAGATCTAGTTTTAAGGTGGGATGTAAGGAGAGAAGACAAAGGGAAACATGGAAAATTTGGCCCCTTATGGTTTGGACCCTTCAAGATTTCCGAGATAAAGGGAAAAATTGCTTTCTTACTAGCAATATTGGAGGGTGAAATACTTGAGCTGCCTGTGAATGGAAAATTTCTCAAATTGTACTTCCAGCACTAAAGGGTCCATCTCTTACCCATTGTACATACCAGTGAGACATTGTAAAAATCAATAACACTTTCAGTCCTTTAATTTTTTGTTTTTGTTTTTATATACTTCAATTAAATAACCCCATGCCCAATGGATAGAAATCCACTAGTCTGCAGGTTCCGATCTTCTTGCCAACAAGGCACTGTCCTCAGGTGGAGCCAATGTTGCCACCCTCTGCAGAATGTTTCTTCAGTTGTTCAAGATGTGAAATAGGGCAGAACATTTTGTAGCCATCTTCCAATACATAAGAGTACTCAAAGCTAAATCGGCCCCCTTCCATTGAATAGTGCCTAAAATAAGCTTTCCAAAGGTATATGGAAGTCCAAAAATGGATTTCTAGAGAAAAATCTATGTCCTTTTTATGAGAGATTTTTCGGCGTAAATCACATGAAATTTCATTTGTCGATGCGTTTCGAACCAACCAGTGTGGTTCATCGTCAAGACAAGTTGAAGAATCAGATCTAGCTTTGCATATTAAATAGTTAGAGCAGAACATCCAATGGCTATATTTCTTGACCAAGCAACAACCTTGGTCAAGAAATATAGCCATTGGATGTTCTGCTTTGACTATTTAATATGCAAAGTTAGATCTGATTCTTCAACTTGTCCTGACGATGAACCACACTGGTTGGTTCGAAAAGTGTTGACAAATGAAATTTCATGTGACATACGCTGAAAAATCTCTCATAAAATTGATATGGATCATAGAAGCCTCAATTCAACAAGATATGTCCTATTGAAGTTGGGGGCTTTTTCGCCTTTGGAAAGAGGGAAACAAAGGTCTGATATCGGAGATCGGTGATCAAGGAATTAGGCAGCGTGGCATACCAGAGGTTTCAGCGGCTTGGCACATCGGTAATCACAAACATCAAAAGACCAACAACGAAAACAAGGTGAATCGGCGATCAACGATCGCTAACATCGCAAAATCAACAATTTGCATTAGCAACGCATTATGCACCAAGAGGAATTCAATGATAGCGAACCTCTGACTGGGGGGCTTCGATACAGGGGTTGGCTCACGGTCACATAAAGGGCCAAAGAACCAGGGGATAAGAACGAAGGGTGATGGACGATTGCAAGTTATGGAGGTCACACCAATGGCAAAACTTGGAAATCATCGATGTGCCGATTGCGATATTCCAGGTGGGCTCAATCGACGATCAATGCATGCAATATTACAAGGGTTGTCCAATGTAAAGGTCAAGGATTTCGCCGATATGTGAGATTTTGTTTAACAAAGGAATGAGTCTCCTGGACACACCTCTAAAGGTCGTAGCGCTTGAGGATTAAGCGCTTGGTCATAGCCCCGAATCATATGATGAAAAAGGGGAAAGGAGGTTCAAAGCAAAAGGGGCTAAAGTGGATCACAATGTGTCGTATGTGAGGTGTTTTAATACACAATTCTCAAGGTGGTAACTGCCTAATAACGAAATACGTGGCTTTAAATATAGAGTGGATTGGGAGCTGAGACATTTAAGAAGGACATGGAACATTCAAAAATCAACATGGCTGACCCTATAAAGCCTATTGTGACAAGAAATCAGGGTCAACATAGACAAGGTAAATGAACTCGGTCGTACCACGCCTAGGCATGCGATGAGTAAATGAATGTATGGAAGCTCAGGAAGACTTAATGATTCAACATGGATCTCCATGCAGAGGGAAGATGAAGTATTGTCCAGATGACCTCTGTTTTTGTACACAATGTGAAACTGATAGTTTAATCAATCCCAGCTCTTGAGGATGAGCAATTTAGGCAGTAAAGGCAGAAGCGACTGGAACTAGTCGAGTACTAGAGAAGAAAGATCATGAAAAATCAATTACTCGATCAAAGGTAATCCCAGGGATGGGCATGGAGATATTTTGCTAATGTTTTCATCTAATTTTTGACTTGTTTTGTTATCATGTACTGTGTCGCAATTTAATGAATCGATTAATCTTTTGTAGTCATTTTTGGGCCACAAAACCATCCCAGGCTGAGACATCTGAAGTTCGACTGAGATATTTATTGTAACTATTGTTAAAATCTCCCCTCTCCTTATAAATAGAGGGAAGCCACACTTAAGAAGGGTTCGGAATTTTAGGAAAGACTACCCTTCTATGGGACATTTCCTATTTTCATAAAGGCCTTCTTGAAGCTTGTGGTGTTCTGGTTTTCCTGAAGAGATTGATATAAATTTTATGGTGATTCCAACGGATTTGGATTGCAATATGTTCTTCTCCCTCTATCTTTCATATTTGTTTATAATTCCTCAAATATTGCATGTTATAGTAGCAACTAGTTGTATTTCCCTCTAGACACATATTCATTTAAATAAAAGCATTGATGGTTAATGCCCATTTCAAAGTGGAAATTGAGTCTTCAAAAAGCACTCCATGCATCTCAGTGTTTCACAACGTCCCCTCTCTCTCGTTTCTCTTTGAGTCTTGATATATAGGATTATTGTGTCTAAGCTCTATATGATGGATTCCTTCCCTACTATCCTCCCCCATTACATATGTTTTAACAACTAAATCGCAGCAAGATCTAGGTGTTATTTGGCCACCTTAAATCAAATATTGTTTCCTAAGTACTCATGTGTATCCATTGCTTTCTATTTGGTATCTTTATGAATGATTCAAAATCAAACCCATTTGAATTTTTGTGACAAACAAAAGTGTTGCAAGTATTTTCTACAAATTTGTCCAACACTCTATCTAAGATGTCCTAGGCACTGGCCTACAATCAACCCAGAGGTTGTCTCTAGGAGGATTTTATATCCCCTGAAGCACTAGTCCTACAGGTACTATAATTAGCCACAATAGACCATTTAAATATTATGGGAGTGAGAAATCAAAAATGAATTCTAGTTCATTAAAAGTATATTCCAATACTAAAGCTTTGCACATATGAGCAGAAAAAAGAGAACAAGCATGTAGGAGGACAGAAATAAAAAACCAGTAACACATGAATCTTTGAATCCTTTCAAACTTTTGTAGAGAGAAAACTATGTTGATCTTGAAATGCCCACATTACACAAAGGTTTTTTCCTGAAGAGTTCTGAAGCCTTTGTCCTTATTGTTCATAAACTATATATCAATATGTACATCCATAATATCTGGGAAAGAAACCATAAAATATTACAACCTTTTTATGATATAATTTTCTAAACAAAGTCTATCCCTATTGAGAACATTATGTGTATTCCATGTAGAGCTCTCAAACTGGGAATCAGAATACATGAATGCTTTTGTACAAGTTGGATCCGAATCATTTGTTTGGATTTCCAAACCTTCCTCTTTGGCATGTTTTTTGTTTTTTGGGAAAATGACCCGCACAACATAACCAACTCTTGAGACACGACACAAGTTTTCAATATAGGCATGTCAATATTATATTAGGAAAAATGCTCCCAATATGAGAATTTGGAATCACATGAAACATAAACCTATTGCAGGCATGCAAAGTAATACAAACATCATAAAATTGACTACATGAATTAGGAACCCCATCCAATGCACCTTGAGTGATGTGATAACTAGATCGATGGTGCATCTGTTTATGTGCTTGAATTGCAGGTGCATTGGTGGGATGTCACACCTCTACAAACATTCAGAAACTACATTAACAACATCAATAACATCTAGTACATACATTAAAGAGAAAATAAAGAGGGAAGATATAACAACAAACTTGACAAATCACCAATTGGACGATTTCCGACCAACAAATCATGCTCCAGTGGAGGATGCTCCATAGGAGAAGCTCTTGCATCTGTAATATAACAATGCAATTTTCATCAAAGCAAATAATGGTATGTAAATTAATACAAACATCATAATATTCACTACATGAATTGGGAATCCCATCCAATGCACCTTGAATGATGTGATAACTAGATTGATGGCGCATCTGTTTATGTGCTTGAATTTCGTATGCACTAGTGGGATGTCACACCTTTGCAAACATTGAGAAACTACATTAACAACATCCCTAACATCTAGTACACGTATTTAAGAGAAAATTAAGAGGGAAGATATAGCAACAAACCTAAAAAATCACCAATTGGATAGATGTCGACCAACAAAGCATGCTCTAGTGGAGGATGCTCCATAGGAGAATCTCTTACATCTGTAAGATAACAATGAAATTTTCATCAAAGCAAATAATGGCATGTAAATTAATACAAAAATCATAAAATTAACTACCTGAATTAGGAATCCCATCCAATGCATCTTGAATGATGTGATAACAAAATCGATGGTGCATCTGTCTATGTGCTTGAATTGCATGCACACTGGTGGGATGTTGCACCTCTGCAAACATTCAGACACTACATTAACAACATCAATAACATCCAATACACACATTAACAGAAAATTAAGAGGAAATATATAGCAATAAACCTAACAAATCGCCAATTTGATAGTTGTCAACCAACAAAGCATGCTCCATTGGAGGATGATCTATAGGAGCAAACACACTAGTCTAATGTTGCGCCATTGCAAACATTTACACGCTAATACATTAATAAATGGTTATGTATATATAAATTAATCTAAACATGTTGATATCGTCACTTTATGGAACTTACCCGGGTCAATGGCAGATGCATTATTGGAACGAGGACGACCTCGCTTGTTGAGATGTTGAAACTGAAATAGTTCATTATTGGATGCAGGGACATCCAAATCAATTTCCAAGATTCCACTTTGTTTTCCTCTTTTGTTTTTAATTTTAGGGCTAAGGAAACTCTTCCTTCTCTTCAAAGATGGCTCATAAGAACCCAACCCAAGGTTGAAGTCATAGTCCATAATATGAAGATCATTGGCATCATCCAACATTTTCTTA
The DNA here is from genome assembly GCA_000404065.3 of Pinus taeda. Classification (NCBI taxonomy): domain Eukaryota; kingdom Viridiplantae; phylum Streptophyta; class Pinopsida; order Pinales; family Pinaceae; genus Pinus; species Pinus taeda. The sequence goes on along the minus strand of APFE031008127.1, from coordinate 24,129 downwards.
AACAAACCTATCAACTTTTTTGTCTTGCTCGTAGTAGCAAGAGGGCTATTCCTCAACAGGTCTATGTAGCCAAACAACTCCTCTCTAGTCAACAGAAGTTATTCAACATTTGGATCTACATTGTTATCAACCATGATAGTTGTGTCAACATCTGTATCAAGGTTTGGCTCCTCCATAACTATATTAGGAGGGGCATTGAATGTCTTAGGTGTGGTATCATGGTCTAATAAAGCATCTAAATTCATTGTAGGGGAAGACAACCAACCTACCTTTATGACATGCTTGCAAATGTTTCCACAAATAGACCATGGGCAATCACAAGTGAAAAAATTTGTGCGATTCCAAGTGATAATATATCAAATATTAGGTGTACATTGACTCCTAACCCAATAATCATGAGATATGTTGTCATGAGGGCTGCAGTCATTATTTGGAATTCTTCTAACTTTTTCCATTGATAATTCAAGTTGCTTCTCTTTCTTGTGGTTGTTCAAATATCCTTATTTTTTCAAAATTTCCTTGAATTGGTAACATGGTTCAACATTTGTGAGGAGAGTGTAAAATAGCAAATCCATCCCGTGAGAACATTTGTTTCTACCATCATATAGAAAGGAATTCTTGAGATAACAGTTGTATGATTCCAATACATTATTTGTCTTTGGATTTGCATGAGGAAAATCTTGGTAGCCTTTTACCAACATCCCTAAATGTAACAAATCAATTAGTAAAACTATATTATCTTTATGACACAAAAAAAGTATAAACACAAGAAAGAGTATGTGCACTTACTAAACATATCATCGACAACCCAATTATTGTGGAAATACTCTAAAAACTTCACCTCAGTTGCAAATTTGGTGAAAAATCCATTTATTGCATTAGTCACTTCATTGTTTAAACAATTTTTCATGATATGGCCTAGTTCATTAAACATCTCTTTTCCATTTTCTGGACTACTGGCTAATCTATTTTTGGCCATGCCCTCCTTACATGCCAAACACACAATATTACTTCACACCTGGTGATGCTCCTACCATATTTAATTCATTTTAAGTGAGAAATATTTAGATTGAATACAAGTTTCAATGTCAAATAAGAAGATTGAGGTTACCTCAAAGCAATAATTTCAGCCAATGCATCATCAACCATAATGGTGTTGAACTTCCAATCATGATGAAGCGGATAACACCTATGCATTAGGTTCTCCAACCACAACGATATATCCTATGATGTACTACATGATATCACCACTTTGTTGATCATCAAACACCACGAGTGCGTACAACTGATATTGTCATATTAAGAAAATGAAGTTAATTTTATGCCATTAATCATATTGAATCAATCAAAATGATTTCACTAAATGAATCATTGGAAAAACACTGACTCCGTATTTATTTGTGTTGAATGTTAAATCCATGCCTATTAATCTATTATGGGATAAATTAACCATAGTGTCCAACATCCATTTTGTTTGTATTCCAGTTATAAAAGGGACAATTTCACCATTCAACTTTTGGTAAAAGAAGAAATCATTTTGTTGTTTTTCATACCAAAGATTCACACTTATTTCAACTTTTTTATGAAGTTGGTAATTTCCTTTCATCAGACAATTATAGATGATTGTGACATATTTTCTGCATAATAAAAAATTCCTATCCTAATTTGTGGCATCTACATCAACATATTTTTTAATATGCATTTTACAAACTAAGTCAATTAGGACTTGTAGGAAAAAACGACTTTTGACATACGAAACCATGTCCCTTGAAAGCCTTGGCTAATGTAGAGACCTAACATCACCCGAAATGTCATTTTTTTCATGACAAGGCCATCCTTCACCATCTTCATGATCATACATGTTGTATGTTATTATTTCTACCTCTGGGCTTTGAACCATAACCCTTACAATAAAATGGCACTGGCAACCCCTCTTCTTCACAAATGACTTCTTTCGTTTGGTTGTACATTTTTCTCTATTGTCTGGACCATATGAGCAAGCATAACTACATAACAAATTTTAAGACGTCACGAAATATGACAAATAATAAAGCATTATTAATCCTAACATCTAAAGAAGGAATTTCTAAAATACTTATAGTTCCCATCACAGGGCTGCACTACCCCTTAAGCTTGGATCTTCAATTAAGCCTGAAGTTTTGGTTTTTCATCAAGAAAGGTACATGGAGCCTCTGGATTCATTTCCTCTCCTTTAATGAAGGCATCAACTCTATGTAAAGGAATTTTTGCAACACGATCAATACTCATGTTGGCCTTAAATACTTCAAATCAAATTAAATCTTTACCAGAAAATATGATTTTGTCTTTAGGTTCTTGCACCTCAAGGCCCATTATAGCCTTCCATTTATTTTCCATTGTGTCTCTCAATCTACAAAAAATAAGGAAACCTATTGTCCCAATGAACATTTACAAGTAAAAAATTCAATGAACCTGTTATGAAACCAGCTCAAGAAAACATAGAAAAGATAGATCAACGCCTTAGGATTTAGCCTCTTCGAGGGGGAAACCTCCTTTACATTACATAAATGAACAATTCTTCGATGATTCAAATGATAAAACCTCCTTTCTATATATAGGAGTCTAAGGAGTCACAATATAAGCCAGCCGACCTAACAATAATAATAGCCACAAAAATAACAATAGAGGGAATCTATGGGGCACAGTAATAACAATATGGGGACAATAGGGGCACAACAATATTAATAAGGGGTACAACTACAATAGTAATGGGGTAATCACTAGTATTATAGGGACCCAACATGCCCCTCTCCTTCAAACAAAGTGTTGTCCTCAACGATTGAGTAGTTCTGGATGCTTCTGTATAAAATTATCATCCTCCCATGTGGAATCTTCAGCAGATAAGTTCTTCCACTTGATAAGATACTCTAAAATTGATCGATTTCGTCATTGTTGAGTTCTTGTTTCTGTGACTGCTTCTGGTTCCAATATAATTTTTCCTTCCTCGTCAAGTTCTGGCAATAATTGTTTGAACTGGGAGCCTATTGCCTATAACCTTCTTTAAACATGAAACATGGAAAACTGGGTGCAATCGAGAAGCTATAGGAAGCTCCAATTTGTATGCCATAGTACCAATCTTTTGCAACACCTTGTACGGACCATAATACTTTGGTGATAATTTATTATCCTTCTTAGCTTGCTTGAGGGCCATTTGCTTATATGGTTGTAGCCTTAAGAATACCCAATCACCTACATCAAAACTTATTTCACTACGATCTTGATCTACCTGTTGTTTCATTCTATTCTGTGCCAACACGAGGTTATCCTTTAAGAGTTGGAGGACTTGTTGTTGATGT
>APFE031008124.1:232671-255821 GCA_000404065.3 Pinus taeda | reverse complement strand
TAAATATCTAGAGCTTAATAAAATATTTTAAGATTAACATGTGCTTATATAGAATTTAACAACCTCTAAAAATTTATTAAAAACAAATGAAACAAGAAAAACAATCACAAAAAATAACCATCACAAAAAATAAGTTAAAGCTCTCGTTGGTTCTTCCAGAAAATGTAAATCATTCTGGATAAGATAAAATAGCATAACCCTGGATTAATCTAACTCAAACACCCATTTCCTTTCCAATATGTAGGGGGCAAAGTGTTGACTATCATAAAACAAGGGTGGTTGATAAATGGCATGCAAGTGTGACTATTAAATTAACCAATTATACTAAAGTTGTTAACCAATATTGGAACATGTAGTTTTGAATATTCTTTTTGTATTTTTATTTCAATTGATTAGATTTGAATATTCTTTTTGTATTTTTATTTCAATTGATTAGAGTTTTACAATTTCTTAAACCACACGTTGCATAAATCGAATTAGTATGTAAAGATTGTGCATTTATAGATAGAGCCCAAACTAGTTATCATAATAACTCTAGAATATAATTGGAAATTACAAATCAACACGTAGGTCAAGATATATCATAGCCTGTATATATTCATATCCTAGGTTTTATGATTTTCACTTACACATATACAACAATTATGTATATATACTTACTCATTTTCAATCTTATTTACTAAAATTATTAAATGTGTAATTAGAAAACCTTCACAATGACATGGGGAATTGCTTTGAAGGTCGTAATTAATTGTATTCTTCTTGAGGGAGAGTAGACTCTTATACTATACGCTTGAGTTGAGATGTTGGAAAAGAAAATCATAGTCATTGTTCTTTGATATTTTCTTATAATCTATATTGCATTTAATAAAGCATATATTCAAAATTGCATTTAATAAAGCATATATTCAAAACCTTTAACATGATGTTAAGCATATTTTCTAATTTTGCTTTTGTTTATTTGTTAGAGAGTCACATAGACCTTTTCAAATACAAGCAAAATCCAACCATATAATTCAATTGAACATTTCCCTTCTAAGTGAGATCACACCCATGTATGACTTGTGTTTGAATGTGCCACAATTTCCGTGATTCAATGTTAATAGTATATATAACCTCAATTCAATGCTTTAGGGTTGAATAAACTAAGATTTCAACATTTTAGATCCACTTCCCAAGCTAAAAATCCTGCCATTCGGTGCATTATAGTATAAAAGGTAACTACATTTATTTCTACTAAAAGCTCATTTCTCAAGATGTTAACTTCCAATATGGGTACATTTAATACCCATTATACAAGGTTGTTATAAGCACCTTTTTCTAACCCCTCTCTTTTCCCAAAAACCTCCATTCTTCTCTTATGACAAAAAGACACTCCCACTGGAACTTGAAGAGTAATTTTAAAGGGAACAACATAGAGTATGATGCACATTTGTCTAAGCATCACTTTAAGAGGTGACCAAATCTTCTCTGTGTGATTCAATAGAAGATATAAGTGATGGTTTTTTAATGGAGACCTCAATAATTTTTAAAACTTAACCAATAATATGATTTGTTATAATTTATTTATAAGTGATGGTTTTTTTTATGGAGATCTCAATAATTTTTAAAATTAATAAATAAAATGATTTGTTATAATTTATTTATAGTTGAGTTGTTTATAGATGAACCAAAAGTTGTGTAAAATTTTCAATTATTGTTAAACTTATTTTCACTATAACATAGTTACCTAAATTAGAGAGAGATATACATATTGTATACTCAAATACAAGCAAGTTAAAATTACCATAATATTAAGATGGAAATGAGTCATGAGTAATTACATGTCGAAATCCATATTATTTATTAGAGAGCTTTTAGTTAGAGTAAATATAAATGAAAACAAATAACAATTGTGTAATTCTTTGATGGGTGATCTCTTGGCAATGGATTAGGCATCAGAAAAAGGTATGACATCCCCTTTAGATAATTGTTTTCCAGCGTGGGTAATTATAGGCATGCAAAAGGTTTGTTTGGTGAAGGAGGTGGTGATTCTCAGAGCGAAATCTAGGCTCTACACTTGGCTCCGCATGGGCTACACATGGCATGTCCTGGGTTCGCACCATGGGAGCCACTAACCAGAGTCTTATTGTATTAATTGTCGGGTGATAGAAGTGAAAAGTTGTGTTTGTGCCATCATTTTTGTTAACACAACTCATTTTGTATGTTCAATGATGGAGCGCCTCCCCCGCCCATGGCAGATTGGATATCGCAAGGAATTTCCCTGATAGCAATAGATTGTTCATTAATGACCTCACTCTAGGTTAGTGCTTTGGGATGGAAGAAACTTGGTGTATGCAGTACACTTGGATATTGTCATGGGAATTTCAGAGTGCATGTTTTATTACTGATAATCGATATCTCATGCTCATAGCTATTTATGTAAATCTCATCATTGGTTTGAGGTGGCAGAAAGATGGCTATTAGGGGATCGACGTTCCTCAGTTGCAGCGGTCTAGCTCTAATTGGGTGATACCTCTTGTAAGTGTCACAATAAATGCAAGTCTAGGTATATTGTTGACCTCTCATTTTCACTTATTAGGGTGGAATTCTCCTTTGTTACAATATAGGATTGTAGCGTATCACATTGCTCTTTATTGTTGGGAATCAAGTTTGTTACAGACCTCTATTTTGTTTCATATATGGTGTCCATGTTTTTTTATTGTTTCTACATAACTTTGGGTCAGGTCCATCTTTTGAATTGGTCATTGTACTTCCCTCGACCACTTCGCAAAATTTCGACCCAATGGGCATTTGTTTTAATTACTCAGTGTTGGTATATGATGTATGGTACCAAGGTACTTGTTGGGTGTGGAGCCTGATTATCTTTTGTATTCAAAGGTTTCAACCAGATGTATACCCCAGGAAGATTGTACACAAGTCCCCTGCGAGAGTCCGGGGGCCAGCGATCCCCCGGTAGGGGTTCGGGGGCAGCGCCCCCGAAGCTAAAAACATATGTAAAATTGCCTTGTAAAAGTCTAGTAATTTCTAGTCAATCTGGGCCGTTCATTAGGTGGATGATCTGACGGTAGAAGTTATGTTTAGTTTAGGGTTTTTTTCCCTAGAAGGCAACCCCTCACTATATATGAGGGAATTGTATTACGTCTATGTAGATCTGTATTCTGAGTGAGGAAGAGAGAGGAGATTGAGAGCGAAGAGGGAGTTACAGCGAACCTACTGTAGGTTGTACCTCTTCAGTTTGTTGATAATATAAAAAGAAGGACTGATTGTTTCTCCGTGGATGTAGCCCAAACTGGGTGAACCACGTATATCTGTGTCTCTCTTGTTTTATGCGTTTTCTATGTTTATATTTCTGCAATATTTTATGTGTTCCATTGTTCTGTAATACATAATTTTCTAACAACTAGTATCAGAGCCGAAGGTCTATTTGGCTGATAAACTTGCAGGAGAGAAGGGTTCCTAGTTCGAGTGGCAGTAATGGCGGAAGATGGTAGGTTTAGGGTCGAAAAATTCAACGGCCAAAACTACCAGCCGTGGAAGATGCAGATGGAAGATTATTTGTATTAGAGAGATCTGTACCTGCCATTGAGCGGAAAGACAAAGAATCCGACGAGTATGATAGACACATAATGGAATATTCTTGACAGAAAGGCACTTGGAATAATACGGCTGTGCCTAGCGGCATCGGTAGCATTTAATATTTCAAAGGAAATGACAACAAAGGGTTTAATGTCGACATTGGCCAAACTATATGAAAAATCCTCAGCCTCAAACAAGGTATTTCTTATGAAGTGTTTATTTAATATGAAGATGTCAGAAGGTGGATCTATTACTGATCATTTAAATGATTTTAATACAGTTACAAGTCAGTTAAGTTCTGTAGGGGTAATTGTTGATGATGAAGTTAGGGCTCTGTTATTTATGTGCTCATTGCCAGAAAGTTGGAATGGTTTAGTTATGGCCATTAGTAACTCTATCTCTGGATCTAGTACTTTAAAGTTTGATGATGTTGTCGGCGTAATCCTTAGCGAGGAAATGCGACGAAAAAGCTCCGGTGAGACATCAAGTAATGCTTTGACTGCAGAGACTAGGGGAAGAAAAATGGAAAGAGAAAAGAGCTCAGGATATCGCAGTAAGTCAAGAAAAGGTAGATCCAAGTCCAGATCGAGGATAGTGTGCTGGAAATGCAGGAAGAAAGGACACCTGAAGAAAGACTGCAAGTCTCGAAAGGGAAAAGAAGGAGATGCACAACAAGAAACTAATCATGAAGTGAATGTAACAGGTGATGTGTTGCAAGATGATTTGATTCTTTCATTAGAAAATATTATTGATACGTGGGTGGTGGATTCAAGGGCCTCATTCCATGCCACACCTCATAAGAAACATTTTCATGATTATGTTCAAGGAGATTTTGAACAGGTTCGATTGGGTGACGATAAACCCTGTAAAATCATTGGAATGGGTACAATTTTCATAAAACAGTAGAATGGAAATCAATGGCTATTGAAGGAGGTAAGGCATGTTCCAGATCCGAAGAAAAATCTGATTTCAATAGGGTAGTTGGGAGATGAAGGTTGCATAACTACTTTTATAGATAAAACCTGGAAGGTCACAAAAGGATCCCTGGTAATAGCAAAAGGAGGAAAGGTTGGTACATTGTATTTATGTAATGGTATTTCTAATTTCGTTAATGCTTTAACCTTTACAGGAGAAGATACAACACTGTGGCATCATAGGCTCGGGAACATGAGTGAGAAGGGGATGCAGATTCTTCACTCAAGAAATTTGTTGCTATGTTTTAAGCATGTTGATTTAAAATTTTGTGAGAATTCTGTTTATGGAAAACAGAAGAGAGTCAGATTCCTTAGAGTTGGGAAAGAAAAGAAGAGCGAAAAATTAGAGCTTGTGCATATATATGTATGGGGACCTGCTTAGGGATCATCTTGTGATGGCTCTCATTATTATGTTACTTTTATTGATGATGCAACTAGGAAAACCTGGATTTATTGTATTCGAAATAATTTATCTGATGTATTTGATATTTTCAAGAAATGGAAAGCTTTGGTTGAAAGTGAGACAGGAAAAAGGTTGAAGTGTCTCAAATCAGACAATGAAGGTGAATATTGCAGCAAAGAGTTTGATAGGTACTGTTCAGAGAATGGAATTCGTAGAGAGAAGACAGTTCCAGGAACACCACAAGAAAATAGTGCGTCAGAAAGGATGAATAGGACAATCATGGAGCGTGCAAGGTGCATGAGATTGCATGTAGGATTGCCTTTACAATTTTGGGCAGATGTTGTAGATACTGTTGTCTATCTAATAAATAGAGGGCCTTCAAGTTCCTTGGATGGTGGTATTCCAGAGGAGGCATGGACAGGTAACAAGGTAAACTACTCTTTTATAAAGACTTTTGGTTGTGAAGCCTTTGTCCACATTAATAAAGAAAATAGAACAAATCTTGAGGAAAAATCAAAGAAATGTACCTTTATTGGATATGGTGTTAATGATTTTGGTTATCGCTTATATGATTATGAAAATCACAAAAATCATTAGGAGCAGAGATGTCATATTCAATGAAAAGGTTTTGTATAAGGATCAGCTGCAGGAAAAGAAACAGGAAAAAGAAAACAGAGAATACACAGTGCTTGACGAGATCAGAGAAAAAGCGATGGTGCCTAAAAATCATAATGATCAACAGCTAGAACAACAACCACAACAACAACAAGCACTTCAAACACCTGAAAGTGATGTTAGAAGATCTACCAGGATGATTAGACCCCTGAACAATACTCTCCTTCATTATATTATGTATTGTTGACTGATTCTGGTGAACCAGAATGTTATGAGAAGCAGTGCAGGTAGAAACCAGGAAGAAGTGGGAGAAAGCCATGAAATAAGAGATGGACTCCTTAACACATAACTAGACTTGGGACTTAGTCAAGTTTCCTACAGGTAAAAGAGCATTGCAGAATAAATGGGTTTACAAGTTGAAGGAAGAAGACGAAGGTAGAAAAAGGTATAAAGCTAGACTTGTGGTGAAAGGGTTTACATAGAAAAAGGGTATAGACTTTGATGAGATATTTTCTTCTATCATGAAATTGACTTCAATCAGAACTATTCTAAGTCTAGTAGTAGCTGAAGATTTGCATCTTGAGCAGTTAGATGTAAAGACAACCTTTCTCCATAGGGATTTGGAGGAAGAGATATATATGCAACAACCACAAGGATATGAGGTAAAAGGGAAGGAGAAACTAGTGTGCAGGTTGAAGAAGAGCTTGTATGGCTTAAAATAGGCTCCAAGGTAGTGGTATATAAAATTTGACAGGTTTATGTCTGAACAAGGTTATACTAGATGTCACTTTGATCATTGTGTTTATCTCAAAAGGCAAAATAATGGTAGCTATATTATATTGTTATTGAATGTAAATGACATGCTTGTTGCAGGTTCTAACATGCAAGAAATAAATGTGCTCAAAAGAAAATTGGCAAACTCATTTACAATGAAGGATTTGGGTGCTGCAAAACAAATCCTTGGTATGAGAATAACTAGAGGCAGGAAGAATCACAAATTAACATTGTCTCAAAGTGAGTACATAGAAAAGGTTTAATATGCAGAATGCAAAACTAGTTAGTATACCTTTGGCTAGCCATTTCAAATTAAGTAAGGAGGAGTGTCCCAAGCTCAGGCATAAATGGCTCATATGTCTAAAGTTCCATATGCATCAGTAGTTGGAAGCTTAATGTATGCAATGGTCTGCACAAGGTCTGATGTTGCACATGCAGTGGGAGTTGTAAGCAGGTACATGAATAATCCAAGAAAAGAACATTGGATGGTGGTGAAGTAGATTCTTAGGTATTTGAGAGGTACCACAAATCAAACATTATGCTTTGGTGGTTTAAACATTGCTTTACAAGGATATGTTGATGTAGATATGGCAAGTGACAAAGATAACAGGAGGAGCACTACAGGATATGTGTTTACTGTAGGTGGAACAATTGTCAGTTGGATCTTAAAACTACAAAGTGTTGTTGCACTCTCAACAACAGAAGCAAAGTATGTTGCTGCTACAGAGGCTAGTAAAGAAATGATTTGGTTACAAAGGTTTCTGGATGAATTGGGTAAGAAGCAGGAGTTGGGTAGGTTATACAGTGACAGCCATAGTGCCATACATCTTGCAAATAATTCTGCATTTCATTCCAAGACTAAGCATATACATCTCAAGTACCTTTTCATACGGCCAGCATTGGAAGATGGACAGTTGAAGCTGGAAAAGATACACACTAGCCAAAATCTTGCAGATATGTTAACAAAAGCTGTAACCAGGGAGAAATTGAGAATCTGCTCAGTTTCAATTGGTCTTCAAGTATGATGAAGAAGATGAGAAATAGCCAGGTCCAAAGTGGAGTCATTGTCTAGCAAATGAAGCAGCGGTGGAGTTGCTATAATCAGTCTCTAAGTGGGAGATTGTTGGGTGTGGAGCCTGATTATCTTCTATATTCAAAGGTTTCAGCCGGATGTATACCCCCAAAAGATTATACCCGGGGCGCTAATCCCCCCGACTGAGGGGTCTGGGGCCAACGGTCCCCCAAAGCTAAAAACAGATGTAAAATTGCCTTGTAAAAGTCTAGTAATTTCTAGTCAATATGGGCCATTCAGTAGGCAGATGATCTGATGGTAAAAGTTATGTTTAGTTTAGGATTTTTTCCCTAGAAGGTAACCCCTCACTATATATGAGGGAATTGTATTGCGTCTATGTAGATCTGTATTTTGAGTGAGGAAGAGAGAGGAGATTGAGAGCGAAGAGGGTGTTACAACGGATTTGTTGTAGGTTGTATCTCTTCAGTTTGCTGATAATATAAAAAGAAGGACTAACTGTTTCTCCGTGGATGTAGCCCAAACTAGGTGAACCACATATATCAGTGTCTCTCTTGTTTTATGGATTTTATGTGTTTATATTTCTACAATATTTTATATGTTCCATTGCTATGTAATATATATTTTTCTAACAATACTTTCTCAGTTTGGTTATGAACAGGATTCCACTTCCTTTCGCTCATTCTCCCCTCATACGTCTCAATCCATCTTACATTAAGGTATCCATGTATTTTGGGTCTCTAGTAAGTTGAAATGTTTTTAGGTCTTGGTTGTTAGGGGTTATCAAGTCTTCTATTATCACACTCACTTAATCTTACTTAAAGTGATTAGTGAGTGGCGATGTTGTGTCATTCTTCTCGGGTCGTTGTTCCTTTCATTCATTACTTTTAACCTGCTAGTTTCATTTCTATAGGCGTCTTCTTGTCCTACGGTCAGTCATCTGGTCCCTCAGTTAGTTCGAGTGTTTTTTTTGGTCAGTCATTGTCTGGTCCCTCAGTTAGTTCAAGTGTTTGTTTTGTGTCTTGTTGGCAGGACTCTTGTGGCAATGCCACCTCGGCAAAGGCTTGCCAACTACAAAATAGGCGCTTCAAGGGAATCCTCTTCCAAACATCGTCGGTTATTTAGTTGGGAATCAGTGGAAATATTTTTCGACGCAACTCCCTTGAAGGTTAGAAAGGATATTATGCATTTGGAAGTAAGGGAGTTTGGGGATCACAAATACCATTTCGACTTAGAAATTGGTGGAAGTACTCTCAAATGGGCTACCGACCTAGGGAAATTACGGAAGAGAAGACTGCATTTTCTCCACTCTATAACACTCCACCGTCTAATGGAGACACTGCTCAACATTGTCATTCAAGACAAATAGATAAAAAATTATAAGTTCTTTGTCATCTAGCAGGATACTAAGCTAATACTCATAGGCATAAGGTATGACATGGATGATATAATGGTCAGATTAAATCAAGTGGAACACTTCATTGTTCTTGATTCAAGGACAGAATCAAACGACCATTAAGATGAGGACACAATGATGAATGCTCCACCTGTAAACAATGTTCCACCTCTAAACACTACAAATGCAAACTCTCCTCCTCACTCTCTAGTTATCATTTTGGACTAATACGTCCACTATCCCTACTCTCTATGTACACTGTCTACTTCTACCTATCGGTAGCTACTTACTGTTTTTTGTTTTCACGATACTTTTGTTCTATCGAGCAATGTCAATGGCTCCAAGATTTTTTTTTGCCTATGATAGTTATAGCTAGTTTGTTTTCAGATGTAAATCCAAGGTTTTTACATATGTATTCTTTGGCATAAGTGTTGTCTCAATAGTTTTCTGGTCAGTTCTATTTTTGGACATTTTGGGAGCTACTCATAATATTCCAGTGTGGGCATGAAGGTTTATCTATGTAATCCTTTTTGTTATCAATAGAAATCAACAGAAGAAATTTACAAAAAAACAAAAAAGAGTAACAATTGCGTAATTTTGTCATATTGCTTATGAAGTCCTCAAACATAGTAAAGAGTGTTTTGAAGAATTATATAATCCTATTATGGTTAAGAATTGATGACCTATAAGAAACGACTATATAATATTATTGTGGTCAAAATTGATAAATGCTCTTACAAGTGAAACTCCAAAATTGTTGTAAACTTATGTCATGTGGAATTGGATACTAGTTTGGTAATTATGCTTGAGTGTGATGATCAATAAAGCAATTAGAAAAAAAAAATGTGCATTGAATTGATTAACTTGTAACATTGTTATAAAAACAAAACAATTACCAAACTTAAACTTTTAGAATGTAAAATAACATACTCTTGTTCTCAGAAATGATGCTCTAACGTCTCAACTCATGAACTCAATGTCACTTTCACAAACTAGGCTAGCTCAACAACATGTTTCATATCTCCAACGGTGGAACGTCACAAATTATCTTATCTTAGATTTTGTATTGGAATGTGCCCTATGGGGTAATTAGATGGATCTCCTTCCCAAACTGAAACCATCTAATGTTATAATGCCATGGGTGGAATTAAATGATTACTATCTTAAATACTATATAGTGGTTATGGAATTTATATATTTTTAATGTTTATTATTATGAATAAAGTAGAGGTTGTTGATCTATTCCTATTTTGTCATTAAATCTATATATATTTTTAATTACATTTAATAAGGAAGTTGAATTTCTTTTCTATAATAAAAACATACATAATAAGTTATTCAAAAATAGAATTCAGAATTTACTTATCTTTATTACAATGTTATGTATTATACCAGTCTTCATTAAAACTAGTTTTTCCTTTATTGAAAGCACAATTAGGATTAGGTTTCTCATGTATAAGAAGAAGCTATATAACATGGAAGCCAAGAGGTTCCCCAAAATTGCTTATAACTCTAGTCGAAACCCCCAGCTTTGACTAAAGTGAGGCTGGCATAATGATCTGTAGTTTTGGCTAGACCATTCAGAGGTAAAGGAGGAGATAATCTTGGAGAATAACAATAATATTAAAAATACCATTACATCCATATTTAAGGATACGTTGTGGTATGCTAAGGAGTTAGCGGGAAAAAGGAAGTTAAGGTATTATAAGGAGGTGGTCAACCTCAATCTTGATAACCAAAATTATCTTTCTGTCTTGACCAATACTAAGAAAAAATGAGCATTGCCAAGATAAGAACTAATTCTCATGAGCTTCAAAGTGAAACCAGGCATTGGTCAATTAACAAAACACCTTGGGATGAAAGAGTATGTCACCTTTGTGATACTAACTGGGTTGAAGATGAAAAAAACTTTTTCTTTGATTGCCCTTCTCTTACCCACATCCATTCTAATTTTCAAAATATTTCCCATACTACCAACCTTCTTGATTTGTTAAGTCAATAAAACTATGGTGATTTAGGAATGTTTCTCTCCCTTCTCTTCGATCATAGAAACAAAATATAAAAGAATCTTAATTTATTCCTTACTTTTTTAAGGTCCAATAAACCATTAAAATCTTGGTTAACATAAATCATTATCAATATATCAAAATTTTATTTTTTAATAATATTTTTAATTATTAATTAAATAGAATGTATTATAAATATTATTATTATTTCATTATACTTATAAATATAACTGGTTATAGAATGTCTTGTATCAATTTTTTTAAGATTAATATTTATTAATATACTTATATCATTTTTTTAATCCTTCTTTCTTTAATTAATACTTGTTAATATAGACGAACACGCAGGGATATTTTAATGGGTGCCTAGTAAAGAATCCATAACTCTTGGTACCTAATCTCCCTGTTGAGAAATGGATAAATAAGCACCCAACCCGAAATGGAATTATTTGGATGTATGTCAAGGTATTTGGTCAAATATCAATATCATTAAATTGTACCCAATAGTTTTCTGTATAAATTAATGCTCTATATAAAGTCAAGAGTTAATTTTCCTACACAATAGACATTATCATTAAGATAAATGGAAAAACCCTAACATATTGATATGACATTTTTAATTAAATATAAAATTGTACCTGTGTTTTATATGAGGCAAAAAAAACTATTGTGCATTCAAATTCCACACCATGCCATGTTTTTATATGAAGCAAAAACTATTTGAATTCAAATTCTATACCATGCCATGTTTTTACATTAATTCCTGACCAAACACATAATTAAAGTGGGTTTTATTCCTAAACACCCTTAGACACTCTGAGCTTAAAAAAAAATGGATTAGGTGCAAAATAGGACTCAAAAAGTCTTCGTAGACATATCTTTTATCAAGGTTCCCTTTGTACACCACATATACTCATTTCCTATCAAAATTTTTGTCTTTGGGACATAATTTTTAGTCATGTCGCATGATCATTATATTTCTTTAATATGTATTAAAAAATTTAATGACTTAGACTATATTAATTGTTTTAAGACATGGAAAATTTTTACAAATGTTAATTTTAAATTAGTAATAATAATAATTATCATTAGTTATTGCTTATGGAGCAATTTAATTGACGATTTGTAATAATAATAATTATCATTAGTTATTGCTTATGGAGCAATTTAATTGACGATTGTTGTGTTATGAAGTAAAATGTATATTGTGAATTTTCATGTTTAAATATTCCTATGAGTGTTTATTTCATTTTTTTTAAGTATCATTAGTTATTACTCACGAATCTATGTTGACACATTACTAGATTTAGTTATGTTGTTTCTCTTTTCCTTTATTTTTTATTTTAATGTATGACTTGTGTTTGAATATGCCATAGTTTCCGTGATTCAGTGTTAATAGTATATATAACCTCAATTCAATGCTTTAGTCTTGAATAAACTAAGATTTCAACATTTTAGATCCACTTCCCAAGCTAAAAATCCTACCATTGGATGCATTATAATATAAAAGGTAACTACATTTATTTCTACTAAAAGCCCATTTCTCAAGATGTTTAACTTCCAATATAGGTACATCTAATACCCATTATACAAGGTTGTTATATGCACCTTTTTATAAGCCCTCTTTTCCCAAAAACCTCCATTCTCCTATTATTACAAAAAGACACTCGCACTGGACCTTGAAGAGTAATTTTAAAGGTAACAACATAGAGTATGATGCACATTGGTCTAAGCATCACTTTAAGAGGTGACCTAATCTTCTCTGTGCAATTTAATAGAAGAGATAAGTGATGGTTTTTTTAATGGAGATCTCAATAATTTTTAAAACTTAACAAATAAAATGATTTGTTATAATTTATTTATAGTTGAGTTGTTCATAGATGATTTGTTATAATTTATTTGTTAACAATTGCGTAATTTTGTCATATTGCTTATGAAGTCTTCAAACATAGTAAAGAGTGTTTTGAAGAATCATATAAGCCTATTATGGTTAAGAATTTATGACCTATGAGAAACAACTATATAATATTATTGTGGTCAAAATGGATGAATGCTCTTACAAGTGAAACTCCAGAATTGTCGTAAATTTATGTCTTGTGGCATTGGATACTGGTTTGGTAATGATTCTTGAGTGTGGTGATCAATAAAGCAATTAGAAAAAAAAATGTGTATTGAATTGATTAAATTGTAACATTGTTATAAAAACAAAAAGATTACCAAACTTAAGTTTTACTTTTAGAATGTAAAATAACATACTCTTGTTCTCGAAAATGATGCTCTAACGTCTCAACTCATGAACTTAATGTCATTTTCACAAACTAGGCTAGCTCAACAACATGTTTCATATCTCCAAAGGTGGAACGTCACAAATTACCTTATCTTAGATTTTGTATTGGAATGTGCCCTATAGGGTAATTAGATGGATCTCCTTCCCAAACTGAAACCATCCAATGTTATAATGCCATGGGTGGAATTAAATTATTACTATCTTAAATATTATATAGTGGTCATGGAATTTATATATTTTTAATGTTTATTATTATGAATAAAGTAGAGGTTGTCCATTTATTCATATTTTGTTATTAAATATATATATTTTTAATTACATTTAATAAGGAAGTTGAATTTCTTTTCTATAATAAAAACATAGATAATAAGTTGTTCAAAAATAAAATTCAGAATTTACTCATCTTTATCATGCGAACTAATGATACCCGTTTGTGCCTGAGTCGTTCCAGATAAGGAAACACTAACCTGAGGTTGCGGTTGAGCCGTAGAGACAAGTGGTTGTTGTATCACACCCTAAGAGACTTGAGCCTCTGCCTCAAAACTTGAGGTTGTGAGGGAGAAGGAGCAGGTTGAGGTTGAGGCACAATAGTTTGTGCTTGTGCTTGCGACACAGTCGTAATAGCAGGTGCAGCAGGAATATTTGACACAGGTTGGATCGGTTGCGTTGGATATACAACCCTTGGTTGTTCTGGCAGTATTGGTATCCAAAACTAGATGCAATTCCATTTTGACCTGAATTTTGTTGGAAACTCTCATATGGTTATTCCCTAAGAGGAAACAGTGAAAAGGCATATTGCCCTCCATATGGCAGCAGTCCAATGTTTAAAGGATATATTGGTCTTTGAAAACTGGTTTGCCCAAATTGATACTGGCATGTAGGATCAAATTGATGAGTTTCTACATAAGAAATACCAGATGGGACTCCGGATGAATAAGGAGCAGACCATGTTGCCGAAGCAGCCACTGAATGGACACCAATTTTGATTAAAACTAGTTTTTCTTTTATTGAAAGCACAATTAGGATAAGGCGTCTCATGTATAATAATAAGCTATATGATATGGAATCCAAGGGGTTCCCCAGAATTACTTCTAACTCTAGTCGAAACCCCCAACTCCGACTAAAGCGAGGTTGGCATAATGATCTGTAGTTTTGGCTAGACCATTCAGGGGTAAAGGAGGAGATAATCTTGATAATAAAAATAATATTAGAAATACCATTATGTCCATATTTAAGGATACGTTGTGGTATGCTAAGGAGTTAGCAGCAAAAAGGAAGTTAAGGTATTATAAGGAGGTGGTCAACCTCAATATTGATAACCAAAATTATCTTTCTGTCTTAACCAATACTAAGAAAAAATGAGCATTGCCAATATAAGAACTAATTCTCGTGAGCTTCAAAGTGAAACTGGGCATTGGTCAATTAACAAAACACCTTGGGATGAAAGAGGATGTCACCTTTGTGATACTAAGAGGGTTGAAGATGAATTTTTTTTTCTTGGATTTCCCTTCTCTTACTCACATCTGTTCTAATTTTCAAAATATTTGCCACACTACCAACCTTCTTGATTTGTTAAGTCAACAAAACTATGGTGATTTAGGAATATTTCTCTCCCTTCTCTTCAATCATAGAAATAAAATATAAAAGAATCTTAATTTATTTCTTATTTTTTAAGGTCCAATAGACCATTTAAATCTTAGTTAACATTAATCATTATCATTATATCAAAAATCATTTTTAATAATTTTTTTTTAATTATTAATTAAATAAAATGTATTATAAATATTATTATTATTTAATTAGTACTTATAAATATAACTGGTATATAAAATGTCTTATAAATATTATATCAATTTTTTTAAGATTAATACTTATTAATATAGACAAACACACAGGGAGATTTTAATGGGTGCCTAGTAAAGAATCCATAACTCTTGGTACCTAATCTCCCTGTTGAGAAATGGGTAAATAGGCACCCAACACGAAATGGAATTATTTGGATGGATGTCAAGGTATTTGGTCAAATATCAATATCATTAAATTGTACCTAATAGTTTAATGTATAAAATTAATGCTGTTGGAATTATATAAAGTCAAGATTTATTTTTCCTACACAATAGACATTGTCATTAAGGTAAATGGAACAAGCCCTAACATATTGATATGACCTTTTAAAGTTAAAATTTTTAATTAAATATAAAATTGTACCTGTGTTTTATATGAGGCAAAAAAAACTATTGTGCATTCAAATTCCACACCATGCCATGCTTTTATATGAAACAAAAACTATTTGCATTCAAATTCTATACCATGCCATGTTTTTACATTAATTCCCGACCAAACACATCATTAAAGTGTGTTTTATTCCTAAACATCCTTAGACTCTCTAGGCTAAAAAAGAATGGATTAGGTGCAAAATAGGACTCAAAAAGTCTTCGTAGACATATCTTTTATCAAGGTTCCCTTTGTGCACCACATATACTCATTTCATATCAAACTACTTTGTCTTTGGGACATAATTTTTAGTCATGTCAGCATGATCAATATATTTATTAAAAACTTTAATGACTTAGATTATATTATTAATTGTTTTAACCCATGGGAAAATTTAACAAATGTTAATTTTAAACTAGTAATAATAATAATTATCATGAGTTATTAATTGTTTTAACTCATGGAAAAATTTAACAAATGTTAATTTTAAACTGGTAATAATAATAATTATCATTAGCTATTGCTTATGGAGTAATTTAATTGGCGATTGTTGTGTTATGAAGTAAAATGTATATTATGAATTTTCATGTTTAAATATTCGTATGGGTGACTCACGAATCTATGTTGACACATTATTAGATTTAGTTATGTTGTTTCTCTTTTTCTTTATTTTTTTTTTAATAAATTGGGAGAATCAGTAGACTATTTCCTATCACTAAAAAGGTTTGGGGTCGAGTCAATTTAATGCACATAGAGAAAAGATAATATGGAGTACATAAGGAGGTACACAATATAATAATGAATATAATGGATCATAATAATAAAATATGACCATTTTGTAATTAAAAGTAATTATATAATAATAAGGGGTATTTGGCATAATACCCTTAGGATACTCATGAAAAATTCTAAATGCACGTGAGTATCATTGTATTAGAGGTGTGTTGAGTTGTATTGTCTTATATCAAGCATGATTTGTAAAATGATTCCTTCCATAAGGAGTAATTGATGGTGTTACCCTACCTTAAGGGCTCTTCTATATATTCTTAGTGTATTTTAAGTGAATGTCTTTGGTATTTTGGTGTTTTGGGCTTGTATTGGAAATTCTCATGGTCGATTATCTTCTATATTTTTGAAGTTTTACTACAAGTGGTACCAAAACTCTTTTTTGGGCATGAAGTGAGATAATTTTAGGGCACAAATTTGGAGATTTTTTGTTTTATTTTCGTTAATTGTTTATGGGGAAAAGAAGCTAGCATAATTGAGGTCAATTACTTAAACTTTTTATATTAGAATTTGAAGATTTCAATATGTTGAATGAATTCCTTTAGAAAAAATACTAATTCTCTCTCTCTCTCTGCTCTCTCTCTCTCTCTCTCTCTCTCTCTCTCTCTCTCTCTCTCTATATATATAAATATATATATATATATATATATATATATATATCAGAGTCTAGGAAGTGAAATTATCAACAATTGAAGATTGACAATTTTCGAGGGCTTTCGTAGGTGTGAATTTCAATAGTTGAATTCAAGTCAATTTCTAAAACTTTTTATGTAGAATTTGAAAAATCTAATCCAAGGATTGATTTTCTCTCAAAAATAGTCAATTTAAAAAAAAAAAATTACAAAATGGAGTTTGGGAAGTGAAGTTAACAACAATTGAAAATCAACAATTTTTTAGGGCTTTTGTAGGTGCAAATTTTGCTGGTTGAATTAAGGTCAATTTTTGAAATGTTTTGTGTAGAATCTAAAGAATCTAATCAAAGCACTGAAATTTTTTCAAAAAATATTCAATTTAAGAAAAAAACGAAGTCCAAGAAATGAAGTTATCAATAATTGAAAATCGATAAATTTTAAATGGTTTTTGTAGGTGTGAGTTTTGTTGGTAGAATTCAAGTCAACAACTACAAATTTTTGTGCAGAATTTGAAAAATAGAATTCAGGGGTTGAATTCCTATAAAATGAATTAGCCAATTAAAAAAAAAAAAAAATCTGGGTAGTGAAGGTATTGACAATTTAAAATCACCATTTTTAGGGTTCTTCAAGTGACAAATGCGAGCTTTGCAGATTTGATATCTTTTGACAGATATCATAGATTTCAATCGATATTCTAGAAGATCCAAATAAGTGGTGACATTTTGTAATTGGGGTTATAATAGAAAATCCAAGATGGATAACAAAAGCTATGATATTTTTGCATCTTTAGCCTCAAACCCTAACTACATAAGCAAGCTCCATTGAAAAGTAAGTGATTCTCTTTGAAATCCTAGTTCTACTTTTTGGTTTTCTAGTAAGATGTATTTTACAGGAAATATGTGGTAATAGTATTGAAGAAAATATAAACAAAGCGAAGTCCAAAGGGGGAAAGGGATAGAAATTGTGGGTATGTATATATTTAAAAGATGATGCATTCACATGGTGGAACTTAATTGCAGATGACAATGTTTGGGAAATTCCTAATGAAATTTTTGAAAAAGTGTTTCTAGATAAGTGGTCTGATGTGTTGAACACATTGTGAAGAAGGATAAGAAGAGCATTAGGAATTTTTTTTCACGTGACAACTTCATACTACTAGCTCATGGATGTATTCAACTAAGAGAATGTCATTTTTTCTATTAATCCTAGCTGCAAGCATAAGTTCAACAATGTTCATTTGGCTAAAATATTGTAAGTTTCCACGAAAAATATTCAAAGCACATAGTTTGAGGGTGAAAATTTTCAATTTTTAAAAGATTTGAAGGTTTCCAATGGATAAATACATGTTGCATTCATATTTTAATGTTATAGATATGGATGATATGGATATAACTTTGAGATATTCTTGAATGGAATCAATGGATACATTTAATGTCAATGTAAAAAATAAGTTTTTGGATGTTTGGTATGAGAAAAATATCACATTATAGGATATGTCTCTTAGTAATCCAGAAGGGTCTGAAGGCCCATATAAATAAATCCCTATAAAGAAAATAATTGCAATACCTAATGGTATATTAGATAAAGAATCCATAGTTGAATTAGAAGAAGAGATTATAGAAGTGCTTGAAAAAATTCCAAAGGGATGCCATGAAAATAAAAATCAAATGAAGAATTACAACTTGAGCTAGAAGAAGAACCCATAAAATCGCTTGAAGAAAAGCACCACGAAGAGCATAAAATGGAAGAAGAAGCTAATGAACCATGTTAAAAAATAAAAGAAAGAATATCCAATCGCTAAGGTTGCTATATTTCCACCCATGCCACTTAGAAAAACAACAACCATCAAAGCAAGGACATGAACATCAATAAACTTACTATGGATCACGATGGAACCAAAACAAATATGTACAAAGGTACATGAGAGAATAAGAGTAATACAAGTAGATATTAAAGCAACACAATGAAGACTTGGATCCCTAGAAGAAACCAAAACAAAGACCAAGGAAAGGCAACAATTGAAACCCACATTCATATTTCATTAGGATGAATGGGTGCTTGTACATGGTACCAATTGGCTACATTTCTCAGTAGATCATATTTGATCTCTTCTTAGCATGTTTCGAGGGTGAAACATGCTAAGGGGATGGAATGTAATTTACCTAAAGAGGATAATATGGGGTACATATGAAGGTATTTTTGTAGTTGTTGCAACATTGAACACCCTCCAAAATTTTGGCTTTCACTGAAATTTCATAGCCTTCCTTCATTTTTTCCTTGATTGTTGCAAACAATCAAGCTCATTTCATGAGCTTTCTTGAAGTTCTTTGGCCCCTTTTTCTTGTTGGATAACTTTTGTCTTTTGGCATGTTTTACTGTTGTATAAAGTTTGCAAACCTTTTCTAGTGATTTTAAAGGTTGGCCTTTGTGTATATGAGTTTTCCCAACCAGGTAAACATTCGTCGCACTTATACACAAAGTCTTCAGTGCTATCGCACAAGTGTCATCACAGTCGTTCCAAAGTATATCTTAAGTGTCACACTTGTTGCATCTTGTCATGAGACAGTCACATAGAGGAGAATGCCTTGCTTGTGTGTTCTGATGATTTATGTTTTCGTGTCGTCAAATTATGCTAAGTGTGTGATCACAGTTTAAGTTTATCATGAGTCCATCTCTCTTCCTGCACTTAGCCATTTTCGGAAAATCTTCCCAACCAAGGAACTTAGCTTCACCGGGCCTTAGCTAAGTTGTGCAATATGTAGTCTCAACCCTCTTGGATGTGACCCTACTTCCTGGAACTACACAATGCGCAGTCGCTGTCCTCCAGGATTGATTTTATGCACAATTCCAGAGTCTAGAAGCTTCCCTTGACCTTTGGAATTGCACAGTTGTGCCTCCTAGTCTACCTTGAACTGCGCAATTCGCACCTTCAACCCTCAAGCTTTTACCTTTCCTTCTGGAACTACGCAACACACAAATATTCCAACCTCCCTTGGCCTCCAAAACTATGCAGATGCTTCCTCTAGTGCCCTTCCCTCAGCTGGAGCTCATTGCCTTCAAAAACTACGTAGATCTACCCTTCAGGCCTCTTTTTTGCCTAGTCCCCCTTGCTTCTTTAAACTGCGCAGTCTATCTTCCCAAGGCTTTATCCCGTAACAACAACTGCCTACTTGAACTACAAAATTTTGTTCTTCAGTGAGCACTACACAATTTTTTTCCCTAGTGGGGATTCTGCAGAAAAAGTCCCTCGGTCTAGCCTGAGTTACAGTCTACGCAATCTTAGTGATCAAGCTCTCTCCCTATTTGCTAGAACTGCATAATGCGTAGTCATTGGGCCCTTTCTCCTATTTTGTGACTTGTCCTGGGCTTAGTTCATGGATAAGAATTCATCATGTTAGACTAGAGGGTTTTCGGAATGATGTCGTCCGGTCATGAGTGAATTGCAGGATCGGGCACACTATCAAGTCATGGCAAGATGATGAAGAAGGATGAGGAGGGAAGAATGCCTGAAGACTCTCTTGCAGCTGAACTTACAAGTGAATCTATCAAGAGGAAGGAAAGGGACACAAGTTTGCAACTACCATCCAAGAATTAAGATCATTGAAGACCCTACATCACCAAGTTATGCAGAGGAGAAGAGAAAGCATATCCAATAAGAAATATAGCACTCAACAGCAATAGTGACTTGATATTTCCACATCATCAAGCCAGTCCATGTCAGCAGTGTCATGTCAAGTCGTGTCATGAGTTTTCATATGCCACATCACTATTGTGGACCATGTATATTGTAATCAAATGTATTGTAAAGTGGAAGTCCAAAGGACATACACAAATATGAAGAGTCATGTAAGTTGAAAAGTCATAGGAAGTTGAACAATCATGAGGGTAGTCAAAGAGTCACTAGGGGGAAGCATCACCCATTGGTTATATATACCCCCTCATTGTATGAGCAAAGGAATTTTCACCTTGGCTCCTCCCACAAGGCATTAGAGAGAACATATAGTTCTTTGAGGAGCAAGGAGTGGCTCCAATGTCCCACTAATGGGGCTAGTAATGTACATTGTAAAAATGTGTCTTGCAACTTTTTCTTAATAACATAAGCCTCTTAAGGCTAGCATGTTCTTCATGCATAGACTATGAATGTTTGTATGACTATCTCGTGAACGTTTGTATTTCATGTTTTCTTTCAAATGTACTAATATAGTTGAACTATTTCGGTTATTTTAGTGCGTATCTTATTAAGAATGTGTTGTAATGGTTTTTATCACCATCCCATCCTCGTGGACTATTTCGCAGGATACTAGACATATATTTACTTGTTTGTTGGTTGTAACGACCGTCACATCCATTGTGGACTATTCCATTGGATTTTAAACGGGTCCTTCTGGTTCATGTGTGTCTCTTCCTGGGTCATACTATTACATCTCACTTAGATGCTCACTTTTCCTTTCCCCTTTGTAGTAGAAGAACCTCGATACTGTTGCACTGCAAACTCACTAGGTACATTCCCTTACTTTTCAAAGACACCATTGCATCACTCTATTGTGATTGTTGGGTTGTGTTATATTCTTTCCACATAGTTAACAGGGGGTTTGAGGGGTACTCGTAACCCCACTTTATGGGGTCCGGGGCAGCACCCCGGAAAATTTTGGTTTTGGACCCTATGTTAGGTTGGGCGGACCCACCTATGGTTTTGTGCATGATTTTCGCACATGTTTTTTGGACGCGATGGTTTTCGGTCCATGGTATTGGATCGATGGGTTTTTGGTCCATGTATTGGATGCTTTGGGGCATGTATAAATATGTATTGTAACATTGAAAGGAATATAATGAAAAATCAAGCTGGTAGTCCCGGTTTTGGGATCCAGGGGAAATCTTCTGTGCATATGTTTTTATGTGTTATGCTCTCACATTGTTTTTTTTTCTGTGATTTAGAATGCGTATGCAGGTAATTTCTTGTACGGGGTTAAACCTACATTTGGTATCAGAGCTGTTTTGGCTTAAAGGGGACGCCTTTGTTGCTGAGGGGTTTCGCTCGGGCCTGTGGTAGACCCTGTTCAGTGGGAGATCTGCGAGATCGATTCTGGTGGTGAAAGAAGATGGCGAGCAATAGAAAGATAGAGATTGAGAAGTTCAATGGTCAGAGTTTTGAGTTGTGGAAACTCAAGATGGAGGATCTGTTGGTGGATAAAGATGAGTGGGTCGCGGTAGATCTGGGTACTAAACCAACGGGAGTGACCGATGAAGAATGGAAGAAGTTAGATAGGAAGGCAAAGAGCACAATACAATTGTGTCTCAGATTCAGTATTGCTGAATGTATTAGGGGAAGCTACAGTGAAGGCTTTGTGGGACAAGTTAGGGACTTTGTACCAATCTAAGTCTCTGGTGAATAAACACTTCCTATGGAAAAAGCTGTATAACCTGAGGATGAAAGATGGAGACTCAGTGACAGAGCATCTGAATGCGTTTAATGCTGTGGTAAGTCAGTTATCATCTGTTGATATTAAAATTTCAGATGAAGATAAGTGCATCAATTTGTTGTGTTCTCTACCAGATTCGTGGGATAGTTTTGTTATTGCAATAGGTAGCAATGCAACTGCTTTGCAGTTTGATGAAATAGTCTCAGCCTTGCTGACGGAGGAGATGAGACGGAAAAATATGGACAACAGAATGGTGATGCCTTGTTTGTACGAGGACGGTCCCAGAACAGAAACAAAAATAAGTCATCGAGTGGAGATCTAAATCTAGAGGGAGATCTAAATCTCCAGGAAAACCTACAAAGGTGGTGTGCTGGAAATGCGGAAAGGAAGGGCACTTCAGAAGGGAGTGTAAATCTAAAGCTCTTGATAAAGGGAAGGGATCTGATGATGCTCCTTCTGCAGAGGCGAAAACCACCTCAGATGAAGGTGGGGATGTGTACTTGGCTTCTTCAAGTACACATGTAGATCATGAGGCATGGTTGATTGACACAGGTGCATCCTTTCACTTCACTCCCCGTAGAGAGTGCTTCTGCGAGTATGAGAAATACGATGGTGGTGATGTCTTCTTAGGAGATGATAGGAAGGCTAGAATCATTGGTCGTGGAAAAGTAAAGTTGAAGTTGCAAGGTGGAAGGGTTAGAACCCTTCGGGTGTTCTGCATATTCCTGCGTTGGCCAGAAATCTGATTTCTGTAAGCAAGTTGGATATGCAGGTGTAAAGACAGTGTTTGAGAAGGATACCTGCAAGATGGTTCGAGGAGCACTGGTATTGATGCGGGGAGTTTCGGATTGGAACTCTGTACAAGCTGCAAGGTAGCACTGTTGTTGACGGGTGCAATAGTTCTATGGTTCCTGAAAATGGAGCAGAAAATCTAGTGGTCTCTGGAGAAGAGACCATGCTGTGGCATCAAAGGCTTGAACATATTGGAGAGAAGGGCCTTCAAATACTTCATGGTAAAGGTATGGTAGAAGGTA